>JAVFBX010192168.1:0-13312 GCA_034783855.1 Mopalia kennerleyi
CCAATGTTGAAGATCGAATTATAAAATGGATATAGCTCTATTATAAAATTAGAGAGCATAATTCAACACAAGAAATGTTGCCCGTTTTACCTATATGCATTTTATTGCAGCCCGGAGTTTCACTTTAAGCAAACAAATAGACTTAAATAGGTATAGGAAATGTAATCTACTGTATAGTGTGTATGATTGATTTGAGGAAGGTTTAATGCCTGAGGTGAGTTTATTTCACTCATATGATGGTGACGGGTAGTTGGAGGGAGCTTCAGGTTGACCTGGTGCTCTCAGAGCTAAAGGGGAACAGGAAGCCGATCTGTTTGTGGTGTCTGTATTGCGTCCTGTATTTGTCTCGTCTTGTCTTTGTTTGTTGCCAGTGGTGTTAAGGGAGATTTCCTTCACCCATTGGGTTGGTACGTCATCATATTAGTGAAATACCCTTGAGTATGACGTTAAACCCCAATCAAACAAACAGCGTGTCAGCCTAAAGGATGAAGGAAAGGAAACCATTCCTTACTGTATTGGGAACAAAAAAAAACTAGATAGCCGTAAGACGCAAAACAAAGACCATACACTCAAATTTACTTCATGTTGCCCCTTACCTTGCGCTTCCAGAGCACCGGGGCAACATAAAGCTCTGTCTAAACACCTGATAATTCACCAAGTACATGCTAGGAACTTATTAACAATAAATTGTTTGTGCCTCAACAAACTGATTATTTTGGAATATATATTCAGGAAAAATACAGATTAATCAGGAGAAAAAAGACATTAACAGTTTCCTAGACTGTAGACCAGTAAAAATAAACGGGAGAATTTATTATTATTTTGCTTATTATTTCTGATTATTTTGGAATATGTATTCGGGAATAATACAGATTAATCAGGAAAGTAAAGTATCAACAGCTTGCTAGACTGTAGACCAGTCAAAGTAAATGGGAGAATTTAACTTGATTATGTAACAGATACCTTCACGTCTGCCAGGTCTGGAAGTAAATGAAGAAGAGCTAGTCAATAAATCAGTAAACCAGTCCATAGAGAGTTGACCCTTTTGTAAATTTGTTGATAATCGATAAAAACCGTACAAGTCACAGCAGTCTGGGAGAAGATGTGCCAATAACAAGAGATTTCAATCTTCTATAGTCAGTTATTCTTCCTGGATGTCTCATCTTAATTCCTTGCACAATCCTGTATTCACAGTTTATCTTTCTAAGCCTTCTGTCGGGGTTTTGCCAGAATGATATAAAGGTTTGGTGTTTCTAATACTGCTTTTTTGCATATGAAGAATCCTCTCGGAGCTCCCTGGTGCCCTCAGAGGTTCTGGGTGGTCTCAGGGCGGTCTCTGGGCTTCTGGGTGGTCTCTGGACTTTTGGGTGATCTTTGGGTTTCTGGGTGATCTGTGGGTTTCTGGGTGATCTCTGGGTTTCTGGGTGATATCTGGGCTACTGTGTGGTATCAGAACTTTTGGGTGGTCTCTGGGCTTCTGGGTGGCCTCATATGGTGTCTGAGCTTCTGGATTGTCGGAGATGATCTCTAGGCTTCTGGGCGATCTCAGAACTTCTCGGTAGTCTCAGGGCTTCTGGGTGGTCTCAGAGCTGTTTGGTAGTCTTGGAGCTTCAGGTGGTCTAAGAGCTTCCGGGTGCTCTTTGGGCTTCTGAGTGCTCTCGGAACTTCTGGGTGTCCCACAGCTTTTGGGTGGTATCGGAGCTTATAAGTGTTCGCAGAGCTTCTTGGTGCTCTTAGAGACCCCGGGTGTCGGAGCTTCTGGGTAAATCAAAGCCAACCTTCAGTGGATTCTACTGTCTAGCACAATTAATAATACTTTGTATAATATTTCTAAAAATTATACCTTTTATAATATTTCACACTGGCACAGGGATGACGAATAATCAAATCCGTAAATTTACTCAAAATGTTAAGGGTAGTACAGGCCTGTGCTGTAATCTTTTCCGGCATAACCTTAAAATCGGTCCGCTAAAATTTTATGAGATAACCTTACATTTGCAATTAGCCGCTGATTTGCTGATTTTGTTCATACATAAATATGTATTCCTTACAAATAAACTACATGTAAAATTGCTTGTAACACAAATGTCATCGGATTGACGAAATTTGTCAAAATCAGTACTTAGCAAAATGCAAATTTACCGGTAGACAAACACTGAAAACAATTTGGGAAACATATAAAGGTTTTTTTTATAACTATTATTATATAAGCTTAAACTAATGTCAAGTTTAAGGATAGTGATCAAATCAAATCAAACTTTATTAAACGTCGAGTATATAGAAAAACAGGATAGCACTGGCCTATGGTTACTTATGTTGATACAGTGTAAGTGGTGAATGTATCAAGTTGACTTCCTGAATATTAGCAGATTTAAATGATGTAATACTATCTACAGATATTATTACTTAGAAGTCATCAGATAATCCTATATTCATTCAATTTTCTCGACATGTGTTGGTTTTTTAAGCATAACGACGTCACACATTTATTGTGTAATTGTCAGGCAGACATTGTCATAATATCTGTAAATGAAATATTTAGCGAAATTGGTCATATCACAAAGAAACCTCTTCTCACAAACTCAATTGTCTCTTTTTGGTGGAATTTTTAATAACATTGGCCAGAAATGTCATTGACTATGTTGATAGCTTTCGGAAGAGAAAGCCGGAAAGAGATCTTATATTGATTACACAGACAACTATTCGCACGAAGACTGACACTTGACAAGCTGATCAATCGGTAGTAAGGCACACAATTTATGTCTGGAATTTGTACCTTTTTGTGGAATTTTTGGGACAAAACTATAAGACTCATGAATTGATAGAAGTATTTTTGTGAGTGTTTGTGAAGCTATGGGGGGGTGAGGGATATTGTTTGTCGATGCTCTCTGATCTGTTAGCAACATGAGGCAGATCTGTTTCTGATGTGATTGTATTGTGTCTTGTGATTGTCCTGTCTTGTCTTTGTTGCTGGTGGAATTGAGAGTGGTTTCCTTCATCCATTGGGCTGGCACGCTGTCAAATGATTGAAAGATTGAAATGAAGATCTACACAAAGTGACACCCCAATCAAACGAAATAAAGAATGTAATAAGTACATAAATTGAAGTAGGTTTAAACCACTCTGCAAATAGATAAACTAAGTCAAATACTCAGTTGCATTACTTTCAAACTAGGTCAAATACTAAGTTGCATTACTTTCAAACTAGGTCAAATACTAAGTTGCATTACTTTCACACTAGGTCAAATATTAAACTGCATTACTTTCACACTAGGTCAAATATTAAACTGCATTACTTTCAAGCTATGTCAAATACTAAGTTGCATTACTTTCAAACTAGGTCAAATACCAAGTTGCATTAGTTTCAAACTAGGTCAAATATTTAGTTACAATAGTTTCAAACTAGGTCAAATACTAAGTTGCATTTCTTTAAAATTAGGTCAAATATCAAGTTGCATTACTTTCAAACAAGGTACAACACTTAGTTGCATTAGTTTCAAACTAGGTCAAATACTAAGTTGCATTACTTTCAAACAAGGTCAAATACTAAGTTGCATGACTTTCAAACTATGTCAATACTAAGTTGCATTACTTTCAAACTATGTCCAATACTAAGTTGCATTACTTTTAAACTATGTCAAATACTAAGTTGCATTACTTTCAAACTATGTCAAATACTAAGTTGCATTACTTTTAAACTAGGTCAAATACTAAGTTGCATTACTTTTAAACTAGGTCAAATACTAAGTTGCATTACTTTAAAATGTTTTCAATTCAATTTGGTCCTAGGAGAAATGAGTTTCTATTTCAGTTTCACTACTTCTAACAAATATAAATTTATAAAACACACTAATGAACAGGTTTCACTACTTCCCACGAATATAAATTTGTAAAAAACCCTAGTTTACAAGTTTCACTACTTCCATTTTTGGATCTCTAGGCCTGATGTATTTCCAAAGGTTTGATGAAATAAATCTGTATGACCCCTACAGGTATCATATATCCACAACGTTGATTCTAATCAATCTGTTGTCAATTGAAGGAAAGTTCACACCTGTTCAATCAACCACGGTTCTCATCATCTAGCTGTGTTTACCTTTGCCAGCATCTGTCCTTCACCAAATGAGTTGATCGTTGCCGTAGCTTTCTTACTTAAAAAGAAAAAAGGGTTTCTGTAAGCGATGCCCAATATTAGTCAATTTTCTGGTTAACAAGCTGGAAGAGTCGTATTTTTTGTCCAAATGCGTAAATTTTTCAACTCTTCCAACTCATCGTCTATAATTTATCATTAGTAGTGACATACAGCAAGTTGGTTTCTTTTCTATAAACTTGTCCATGATGGTTTTTTTATAAATTTATTTCAGGAGAAATAGAGAGAGGTTGTTTCTGTCCTTGGAATGATTTGGCTTAAAAAATGTTTTGTTTCCTATAACCCGACCAAACATATGTTTTTTGTAATGTTTTTCAGTCTTGCTAGCATCTGTATCAATTTTATTTAACATCTACTGTACAACGTATGCAAAAAATTGACCAAAAAAAGAGCTTATGCAAATGAAGTGCTATATGTAGGTTTTCAAACTCTTTTTCGGAGTCTATTGTATTTTGCATTTTCATTATTTCTCACTATCTTATTTGGCATTTTGTGACTTTGGGATGAGAGTTTTTGTTGATGTAGTGCTATATATTCCGAATTTATTGTATTTTGCATTCTCTTTGCTTCTCACTATCTTATTTTGCATTTTGTGACATTGGGCTAAGAGTTTTTGTTAATGAAGTGCTATGTGTCTATTTCTGAGTCTATGGTATTTGGTATTCTCTTTACTTCACACCATCCTCTGTCAGAAAACTGCTTAGGTAAGAACCTGTTAGCGTTTGCCCATTTTAGTTGTTGACTTTTATACTCTTTGAGTGTTTACTTTAACATTTGGAAGCTATTTAGCTGTCAGTAAGCTTAGCAACCCTCTCTGATGAATTTGATTGTGTCTATAAACATTACTGCATTCATTTATTTGTTCAACTGTGCAAAAATAAACCATACTCTTAAGGTGAGTTCAACTCACTGTAACAACAACAACTACCCTAAATCACCCTCAAATTCGTCCATGACAAATCTTTACTTTTTTGGTTGTTGTGACAATATTACAGCATGTATTTTAAGAAACGTATGTTTTCTGACAAATTTTGATGCTTTCTAACTGAAAATTTCATCTTCTGCCCTCAGACACAATTTACAGGTCTTTTAAATAGCTTCTAAAATAGTAATTTTATGGACACATTTGGGGGAGATTTAGGGTAGCTCATAAATTAGACAAGGTGATGTCAGAGCTAAGGCCACACATAGCAGGTCTGCTGGGAATTTCTTTCACGTCTTGCAATTGACCTGTATTGTAATTGTTGATTGAAACAAATCTAGCAAAGCGTTGAGAGATTATTCACCGCACATCATATAATATTTACTTAGAATTTAATAACCTTGTAGATGAGCTTAAACACTCACCTTTTTTAACTCACTTCGTGGGTGTTTGGAGGGAGCTTCATGTTGCCCTGGTGCCCACAGAGCTAAGGGGAACAGGAAGCCGATCTGTTTGTGGGGTCTGTATTGCATCCCGTCGTTGTCCTGTATTTGTCCTGTATTGTCTTTGTTTGTTGCCAGTGGTGTCGAGGGTGGTTTCCTTCACCCATCGAGCTTGCACGTCGTCATATAAGTGAAATACCCCTGAGTGCGTTGTTGAACCCCAATCAAACAAACAAACATAAACTCACTTCACCATATATATATGCCCATGCTGAGACAAATAAACTAATTAGTTGTTATCCATATGAAATTCTTCCGCATTTGATATTTTCAAGATGTCTCTGATATGTTCAAGCGATATATTTAGTGTATTATTACAGTATAGCTTTCTATAACTTCTTCAAAGGTATCAGTTGTTAAATGAAACAATTTTTCTTAAAAAGTATAAAAAATGATTTAATTAAGTGGAATATTTCTGCCTGAGTTTAGAAACAAGAAAAAGGAAAATGTTTTTATTTGTTTGCACTGTTTATTGAGCCATATTACTGTTTGTGTATCAGTATACCAATGAGTAGCCATTGGTCTATTGTGTATCAGTAGTGACTGACTTTCAAAACATTTCCTCCTGAAATCCTCAATGGCTATTCACCGTTGAAAGAAGTGTGTATGGAAATTCCTTTCCAGTCTTACCAGTTGCTGCTGGGAGACAGGAATAGCATCACGTCGCTGAAGAAAGCCAGTGCTAGCCATTAAAGAAAGCTTTACCATTTCTTGGCTCTGATGAATGAGCCAAAGTTAGCAAGTGCTGTATTTTGTTCCAATTTTTATTTATTGATGTTGCAAAGCTATTTGGGGACAATGGAAACTTTTCACCAAAGGCTTTTTTTTTTAAGAATGGATTCTTGGAGAATTTGTGAAACATTCTGAAATGCAAAGGGCTTCTGTATTTTTATTAAGGATCCATTGACAATTGTATTTGGGTGTGTATGTGAACATATTCAAATACTTCATTGAAGGATAATTTGGATGATGTACATGTACTATCAAGAAAAGGTATACGATTTGAACTTACAAGAAAAGTGTTATTTTGGGGATATACATGTAGTGCATTGTTCTTAAAATATGTTTCAATTGGAAATGGTTTTTATGATAAAGAAAGAATTTCTTAACAATTGAGATGGAACAATAAACTGAATTATCAGGTCAATTCAAGGTGTGAGTACATGCAACTTTATCAAGAAAGACTCTTTGTGGAAGCATATACTTTAACAAACTTATTTTTTGGTCATATTTTCATTGGATTATAAGAATATGTCCAACTTTATTTAATACCAAGTTGAGAAGATATACCTAGTGCCTACTTTGTGTTTGTCATAATATCATTGGATGCGAAGAATCTGTCCAACTATATTAACCATTTGAGAAGATAAACCTAGTGCCTACTTTTTGTTTGTCATAATATCATTGGATGAAAAGAATAGGTCCAACTAGATTTGCCATTATTTGCCATTTGAATGTCGTTCAAAACTTATAGATTTGCCATTTTCAAAAGATATACCCAGTTTTAACTTTTCGTTTGTGGCATATCATGCCTGTGCTGTTGGGGAGAATGGTCAGAACTGGGTCTCCCCATGGTTATGCAAACTTAATTTAGGAGGACTGATTTATAGGTTTCCCAAATCGTTCGCAGTCTTTGTCTAAATTTGCATTTTGCTACTGTTTTTGACAAATTTTGTCATCCGATTATCAATGAAAATTGTATTTAAAGCAATTTTGCTTTTCATTGAGGCACATTTATGTATTAAAAAAATCAACAAACCAGGGGAAAGGCAAATGCTAGTTTATCTCACAAAATTTTAGAGGAACGATTTTAAGGTTATGCCGGAAAAGATTACAGTACATTACCATTGGATGAAAAGAATATGTCCAACTAAATTTGCTCAATTTAGAAGATATACCTAGTTTGAGGACTGCTTGTTATTATATATTCATGACTATTGCACTGTTGAAATGGAGATGAATGCTCTCTAGGAAATAATGAGGTATACTGAGTGGTCAAGCATAATGACCGATGCTCCAAAGTTCTTAAAGCAGAACATCGACTCATTTAAGTGTATTGAAGGAAGCTAATAGGATTTTTTTCTAGTAGAAACTAGCCCAGTGTCCACATTTCAGTAGTGGACTTGAGATGACCAGACCTCTAGCAAACTCTATTAGAAAAGTCATTAAGACAGCCAAAGACGATACAGGAGCCGTGTGCCATGTTGGATATTGGTTTCCTGAAAAGAGCAAACTTTTTACAATATCTGGTATCTTACGCCTGGAGAGTGTTTCATTGTTTTAATGCTGCCTGTTAGCAGCTGTTGTTGTAACACTCAAAGTTGTTTAATAACAGATCTTTGGTGATTTTGTTTGGAATGAAAACTGCTTCACGTTAATGATACCTGTCAGTTTATCACCGATATTCGATGTTCTAACTTCTCAGCTGTCATAGGAACAAAACTAATGTTTTATAGCTTTCATTTCAATAAAACTAATGAAAGTTTTGAAGAAGGATTACTCATGTAGTTTTTGTACAGATGTATTTAGCTTTAAGCTGGCTGTGGAATTGCATACATTCGCACATTAGTGAGAAAAGGGCTTATCAGATTTGAGATGCCTTCATTTTGACTGACATAAGTACGAGGATAGATCATTGAAAAGTCATATCATTTGAGCGCTGTTATTTAGAAGCTGGCGTACTCAAGGAATCCCTGTGAATCTTAAGGTAGTTCTTTTGTTTTATTTGAAGACACACATTTAAAATAAATTGAGCCAACAGATTGAAAGACTGTCGTTAAAGAAACATAAATGTAGTTAACGAATAAAACAAGAAACAGCCTCAGGAATACACAACTTTAATTTGATGGAACCTTTTAACGAGTTTTGTTACCGTATTATTACCTATTGTGCCATCATAACTACTTGGGTTTGAGACATACTTATCTTGAGAGAAAAATACTACAGTTCATCGTTTTATGGATTTAGCATAATTTGCCAACTGTTATTCGCTATGGAAGAAACAATCGACATAACAACAGGTAAAGAATATGGTAGCTGCGTTCCAGCTGTTCAAAATGGTGATATAACCGAGTCACCCAACACAACAATTCACTCCAGCACGTATCAACAACACTTTGGTCATATGAAAGTAATAGGTAAGTTAAAGTTTTTCAAATAAGTTTTCTTGAGAAAAATCGCGTAAGCTTTGGCTTTGTAATTAATATAAATTAAGTTGTGTAATTAAGACGTTAAATTTATTTGGAATGAAATCTAGGGGAAAGAAAAATTACTTTTATTCAAACTTCTTATAATTTGTGATTCTTCGGATATTTTAGTATCATTCAAGTTTGAGGTTGTTAAACACAACCATCATGTTCCTACAATAATAATACTTCTATGATAAATTAATTCGGGCAACATTTCACCCATGATTGATTTTAAATTGTTTTACAACATTTTGGTCATATGAAAGTAAAAATTTAATTAAAAAAAAAAAAATCTTCATGAGGAAACATTTGGTTGCGTTATTACTAATTTTATTTTGTCACGGAGAATTCTGTAATAGTAATACTAAAACTGTTAATATTTCTACTAGACTCTAGGATTTGATTTCTTCATGTTTAAAAAAATGTCCCAACTTTTCTGCTCTATGGTGTCAAAGATGCCATCAAATTGTTCATTGGTTTGTTCAATGTATTGTTCATCGAATCGTTCATTGTATCCTTGTGTATCAGCACAGACTATCATCAAGGTGGTTCAATAGCGTGTCTTGTTCTCATTAAAATTCATTGTTATTCTCCCATGATACCATCTACCCAATAAATCACCAAACATACCCTAAGTGACGACCAAGCAAAAACCACAGTACATGTTTATATTTAACTTGACGATGTTTCCCTTCAGTGCTTTAAAGTACGCCACAGTGTGAAGTAGACAGTATGTCGTCATAGAAATTAGATTTCTGTTAAACCAGGTCGGTTCTGTTGGGGACAAAGAACATTATTTTAGTCTTCCCGATCTATAGGCTTCCCAAATTGTTTCTGCATTTTGCCAGTGATTGTGAGAAATATTGTCAATGCAATAATCAATGAAGTTTGAATTATCAAACGATTTTGCTTTATTTTGGAACGCTGTCATTAGAGAAAAATAATATTCAATACGGCGTTAAACCCCCATCAAACAGTGTACTGTGTTTTTGCTTTCTAATTTCACCAATGATTTGGCACGTTGACAAAATTAAAACCCCTAGGCTGATAACTGTAGATGGCCTTCACTCTTGGGTTTAAAAGTTTCCTCTGTAAGTTTATGGCAATGACTAACTTTGTTTAGTCTTAGAAACTATAAGTTCTGGTTTAAATGATTCGGAAGCCAGGAATAAAGTCATACACTATTAGGAAAAATCGTTAAAAGTCAATATTACAGTCTACATTAAAACAGCTCCAGCCTGTGTTCTGAGGTGTTGGTATTGACTCCAGCACAATGGTATACGCAACAGTACAGACCTCAGAATAGACGCTATTGATTTGTAGCAGATTTCCCAGTCAGGAAGATTTCTTTGTTTGTGTGACGGGAATAAAGAAAGGGCTAGTCAGCTTTTCTGCAATGCTTTATGCCCTTAGGCACGACATAAAACACCAATCAATCAATCTAAGCGTGTAGGCATGAATAGGTTGAGGCCTGCTGCCGTGGCTAAGTGGTCAGCGTATGTGTCTCTTATTCTCTGTTTTTACAAATCCTGCTGTTGAATAGCCGTGATATCAAAGAGTCGCAGGATGAGGTTTTCACGAGGTTTCCTCTCGGTTGTCTATCATAATTAGGCAGGATGCAATGTGATCATGCAATCTGTCGTCATCATCCGGTCTTCTATTCTCTGTTGTTGAATAGCAGTGATATCGAAGATTACCTCATCATATGCAGCAATATTGATAAGATTTTTTTTATACTGTAGCTGTTAAACTGGCAAAGAAAGCTGGTCAATAAATTCTGAAATCTTATGCCATGTAGCTCAGATGGTTAGAGCACTGACCCTGCTAGCCAGAGACCCGAATTTAAATATTGGTGGCTGCAAGCAAAATTTATTTGTGCTTTAAAGCTATATTTAGAGGTCTGAACACTTAAGGTTCGTCCTTGTATTTTTATTTATTTTTTTTACTGATTATATCTCGGCTTACATCAAACTCTGGGTACTCAAATTTCTGCTTTATTTCTGAATGGAAAGAGGTTAATGGCTTGAACCCCCTCTATCCTATATTTTATTGATTTTATTTGATAGATCGGTTTCTGTGTATTATCTAATTTTATCAAAAAATAGATATACATTTTGACAAGTTTGACGGATATAAATCTGAGTTTGTCAAAAACAATGGAAATGTTGCTTGAGATTCAGTCTATAAATATGGATTCTCGATTGAGTTACAGATACTTCCTGAAGCCGGGCTGTTTTTAGATAGGATTTGTTTTTATCCCAAATTGAGTAATTTATCAAGTCTCTGCCACAAAAGTATTGATTTCAGCAGGGGAAATTTTCTCTTTTTATGTCCGTTCTCAGTCGTGATCAGTAGTTATGGCAGTTAGCATATAAATCATCACAAAATAAGTTTTTATATCTGTTACACATACAAATTTTTCTTCTGATTTTCTATATGATTTCTGAATCTCTTATGAGTCTTATCTCTATCTGTATTTGTTGGCCGCAGAGTTGGCTTAAATTTCTTTTTATAATTATATTATGGTTATCCAGAAATTCTATAATTATGTTACCCCACTTGTAAATGCTGTTTAAAACTTATAATATTCTGTCCTCAAATTTTTTTGGCTGTAACTGCTGAGCAAAGCCATGCTAAATTAAATGAGTGAAGTTTGCAATGCAGAAACTTTTTTTGTTTTCGACAGAGCATCACACTTTCCATATTATAATTGTGATGGAAGATAAACCTAAACATGCTCAAGAACGTTGCCAGAATAGAAATTAAAACGTTGCGTCAAAAATACATGAGAAGTTTCCATTCATATAGTGTTTTCCCGTATATATACCATTTGTCCATCAGCTATATGAGTGAGTCATGTGATGTGCCTCCGGCAATTACAGGAATATGTTTTTACAAATTTTCTTCCTGGTTTTCGACCGTGATTTGGCAAGGAGCATTGTGAAGTGGACAATCCATTGTGATATAAGTGAAATACCCTTGAGTACGATGTTAAACCCCAATCAAACAGACAAACAAACAAATCTTAATACCTTCAAAGATTGTTGGAAGATGCCTCTACACCCATGAATGACCATGTAAAGGAAATGACTTTAGGTAAACCAGAAAGCCTGTCTGTCTAAAGTTTTAACCTTTGCATCAAACATCCCGAAACGTGTTCAAAGGACGCGATTATATTTGTCAAATTTCTTATCATATTATACCGAAACACAGACAATGAACAAATGTGATTTCCATGATGATTTCCTATACTATAGTATATTCCATTTCCAGAATTTGATTGTATTGATATCAGATCTATGAAAGATACATCATCTTAAAGAACATTGCAGAATTGCAAGAATTCTAAATGTGCAGTCGTTTTAAAATATTCTGATTATAGTCTTCTGCAAACAAAAGAGTAAACCAATCAGCATTATAGGTAGGGTGATTGCGATAGATCTCAATATAGCTTAAATTTAACTTGGACTGTAATTTCTTCCTGTTAAGAGACTTTTGTAGTTTTATGTCTTATAATTATCCTGACTTGAAAATAAATTGACTTTCGGCTCAGGGCTGCTTTCCACCTAATTACTCATACTGATATGAGGACTCTAAGAAGAATGAAGCTAAGTTGAAAAAAGTGATTTGACTAAGATTGTGAACAAGTTTTTAGCGAGACAAGCCTACCTGCCAGCTACTCAGATTGTTTCATTTAGTTGATAATGCTTCAGCTAAGCATGGTTAAAGTCAATATAAATATTGCGTCATAACATATATGTCTGTTAAAATATTTCTTAAATTTCTCACACTGGCACAGGGATGTCAATAAATTTAAAAAAGATTAATCCTATTGTGTTCTAGATAAACTCTCAGAGACAAGTTTCTAAATACATGTTGATTTTATATATAGATCCTAAATTGTAATGTGTAATCTACAGTCTGTTTATAGATATAGATTGCCCATTAACTTTGTGTAATCTACAGTCTGTTTATAGATATAGATTGCCCATTTACTTTGTGTAATCTACAGTCTGTTTATATATAGATTGCCCATTAACTTTGATCTGAGGTCTGGGTGTTTATGTATAGACGGATGGACAGAATTAATTCTTTTCAAATGGGATAATTTGTCGCAGCTGAGGCATAACTCAACAGTATTGATGCAGACAAGCTGAATCTTTTTTCTCTATACCCCATAGACTCAACATACTTTGTTTGATTGGAGTTTTATGTCATGCTATAGGTTATTTTACTTTATGACGGCATTCCAGTGGGTCGTCTTACATGAAGGACATGCTGAAAAATGCTGATGTATAATCATGTCCTTATTAATGAGTTGTGATATTAGTTACAATGGTGAGAGAAACTTCGAGTCTTAAGCAATTCCAAATTGCTTTGAAACTGTTCAAGAAGACAGTACTTCTACATGATTCATTGCAGGACTTGGGCCCATGTCTTTAACATTAAAATCAGAATAAAAATTGGGCTAGACGATTTTAGACCTAAACTTATTACTTTTAATGAATATTTTGAAAGACAAACAACTGTAACTCACTTGCAATTGATT
>JAVFBX010192179.1:0-13311 GCA_034783855.1 Mopalia kennerleyi
CCCCCCCCCCCCCCCCCCCCCCCCCCCCCCCCCCCCCCCCCCCCCCCAAACTCGGGTATTCGAAGGGAATATGACGAATTCAGAAATCATGTCGCAACTCGCAAAACCTGTTAATGTTGCACTTATGTGTTAAGGACACATGAGGGTACACCTATATTGGGTGCCTGCTAATGTCTCAATTGGAAAGTTGTGGTTGTCCTTCTTTAAACATTGAGGGGAGATATTACATTTACTATGTGTTCAGAAACAAAGTTAATAACTTACGGATAGACGTTTTGCTGAAATACACAGATACATAACTGTGATGTGTTTTTCTACTAAGTGGCTGCAGAATGCTTGGTTATTATGATGGATAAATCTGGATTTGGAACCTCAAATGTCTTAAATGGGACTTGACCTCGTCACAAATCTTGATGGCTTCTTAGTTAACTATAGTTAGACACCAAGTAACATATCTGCTTGACAATCGCTAAATTTTTAAGACGCTAAAATGTCAGACAAATCCTTTTGGTGGCTATTTTTTTTATTGTAGCGTTGTTGGCCTTTTCAAAATGGCTGAAAGCTGCGCTGTCATTGCAGCGTTGGTCGTCAAGGGAGGTAACTCGGAAGGCAAACAAAGATGGTATCGACGCTCATACTTTGACTTGACGGATAATGCATTCGTTATAGACGTTTTTCTCATGGTGCCTGAGGCTCACAGTGTGCGAGTTTGCAAAACGGTCAAAAAAAGTCTGTACATATGAGAAAAACGTCAATAAATAATAATATTTGTTACGGCTGCAAGCAGTATTCTCACATTAGTAGAATAAAACACATAAACTATTTCACATATTATGTGAAAAAGAATTCAATTATGTAAAACTAACATGTTTAGGCCTAATAAAGAAATGTTGTTTTCCTGATTCATTCTTCGCCAGAAAATAACAAATGCTTTGCGAAACGCAGAGGATGGATGTGCATCTGATCAGAAGTCTCTATTTGTTGGCTTGGGTGCTTTTATTTCACATATGTACGAAAGAGTTCCACTGGTCTTTTTAGTTTTTATAAGCGATAAAGATTTCCACACATGTTGAATTAAGGTTTATTTTATATATGTCGAATTCTTTTTCAGATATATTGAACTGTTTTTCCCATAAGTAAAATTATTCTCATCATATGTAAAATAAATAATTTACATATGTACTTGGGAAATCAGCCTCTATGCTGCTATTCAGCTTAAGCAGAGATTTGAAGTATTTACAGCTAGCTTAGATCAAACGAGCGATGAACATTGCTAATATTTTGATTAGATGTAGAGAGCGATGGACGCTATTCACACTTTGATTAGATAAAGACGGTAATGAACGGTTGTTAATATTTTGATTAGATGTAGAGAGTGATGAACAATGTTAATATTATTATTAGATAAAGACAGTAATGAACGGTTGTTAATGTTTTGATTAGATATCGAGAATGATGAACAATGCTAACATGTTGATAACCTGAAGAGAATGATGAAAACTGTTAATATTTTGATTAGATAAAGACAGTATTAAAGGGTTGTTAGCGTTTTGATTAGATGTGAAAAATGATGAATAATGCTAGCATTTTGATAAGCTGAAGAGAATGATGAAAAATGTTAGTATTTTGATTAGATAAAGAGAGTAATTAACGGTTGTTAATGTTTTGATTAGATATCGAGAATGATGGAAAATGCTAATATTTTGATTAGATGTAGAGAATGATGAAAAATGTTAATATTTTGATTAGATAAAGACAGCAATACAGGTTGTTAATGTTTTGATAAGATATGAAAAATAATGAATAATGTTAATATTTTAATTAGATATAGAGAATGATGAACCGTTGGTCATATTTTGAATATAGATGAATATATCGATAAACAGAGTCATGTTTTCAATTCATTTAGATTGTGACAAACACGGTTAATATTTTGATTAGCTATACAGAGTGACAATGTCACTATTTTAGAAAGATGTAAAGAGTGATGAACAATGTTAGTAATTTGATTAGATAAAGACAGTTATGAATGGTCGTTTATATTTTGATTAGATATAAAGGCGATGAACACTGTTAATATTTTGATTAGATATAGAGAGTGATGAACAATGTTAATGCTTTGAGTAGATATATATAGTGATGAACAATGTTAATGTTTTAATTAGATGTAGAGAGTGATGAACAATGCTAATGTTTTGATTAGATGTAGAGAGTGATGAACAATGTTAATATTTTGATTAGATATAGAGAGTGATGACCAATGTTAATGTTTTGATTGGATATAGAGAGTGATGAACACTGTTAACATTAACATGACCAATGTTAATGTTTTGATTAGATATAGAGAGTGATGAGCAATGTTAATGTTTTGATTAGATGTAGACAGTTATTAACGGTTGTTAATGTTTTGATAAGATATAGAGAGTGATGAACAATGTTAATGTTTTGATTAGATGTAGAGAGTGATGACCAATGTTAATGTTTTGATTAGATATAGAGTGATGAACAATGTTAATGTTTTGATTAGATGTAGAGAGTGGTGACCAATGTTAAAGTTTTGATAAGATATAGAGAGTGATGAACAATGTCAATGTTTTGATTAGATGTAGAGAGTGATGACCAATGTTAATATTTTGATTAGATATAAAGAGTGATGAACAATGTTAATGTTTTGATTAGATGTAGAGAGTGATGAACACTTTTAATGTTTTGATTAGCTATAGAGAGTGATGAACAATGTTAAAGTTTTGATTAGATATAGAGAGTGATGACCAATGTTAATGTTTTGATTGGATATAGAGAGTGATGAACAATGTTAATTTTTTGATAAGATGTAGACAGTAATTAACGGTTGTTAATGTTTTGATTAGCTATAGAGAGTGATGAACAATGTTAATGTTTTGATTAGATGTAGAGAGTGATGACCAATTCTTATAATTTAAATAGATATAGAGAGTGATGAACAAGGTAGAGAATTGTATTATTTAAAGAAAGTGATCGATATTTTTTAACATTTTGAATAGATATACAGAGTGATGAACCGTTGCTAAATGTGGAGAAAAGTTATTAATATTTTAAATAAGTTATGAACTGTTGTTAATATTTTATGAAGATAAAGAGAGTGATGGACATTTGTTAACATTTTAGTTTAATGATGAACAGTTGTTAATGGTAAAATGCTTATAATACCCCGATATAAGATTTCTCAAGGTAAACGGCTCCCTGTATTTATGTTAGAAAACACAGAGATAAACCATTATATAAATATTAATATTATTCTGCTTATAAAGATGATATACTAAGTGTCAAATATTAGTACCAAGCTATTTGAATAGAATAAAACATCAACTATCGAGCATAACATGCATTACAGTAAATCATCACTACAGTGTCAAATATGACTGGGAGTGAATCAACTACAGTTACTACTGTTTCAAATGTGATTATTAGTAATCAAATCAGCTACATGTACTACTCAAATATAATTCACAGTAAATCATTTACAATTATGTCAAATTTGATTGACTGTAATTAATCAACTTCTGTGTAAAATATAATAGGGAGAAAATTAACAATGTTTGTATATAATCATCATTATACTGTGTCAAATGTGTATGAGAATAAAACATCAATTACTGTGCAAAATATGAATGAAAATAAAACAACCTCTGGGTCTGATTTTTGGTGATAATAAATCAACTACCATGTCACATATACGCCTACTTGTAATACAGCAAAGTGTATCAGGGCAGATAAATTTACGCTCTTTCAACTGTGCATGTATTTTCACAGTCTCTCACGAATATTTAAAACAAAATAATAATAAAAAAGTATATATATAGCAACTGCTGTTTTGTTTTGTGCAACTGAAGCCATAAAATAAAGCCTTTTAACGTTATCCACTGGCAGGAATTAGTCATTATTATTCTTTATTCGTTATTATGTTAGTTTTTTGTAAATATAACCATGAAGGAAAGGTCTGTTTCCTCGCCTATATTAGCATAGGTATCGTATAGACTGAACATAAGGTAGCAAGTACAGATAAAAATCGTTACATATAAGACAAAGATAAAATATATTGTACGAAGGTTTTCAGAAACTCATTTTCGTTTGCTTTATGCCGTTAGCCTTACTTTTTTGTTACAGCATGGACTCATCTTATAAATCGAAGCATTCTGTTATAGTTTAAATTCCTCACGTCCTCTTCAAAATAAGTGCTTTGTTATCGACTTCCGCCTATTGGCGCTGCACAAAGTCTCACTTCCGGCAATATAAATGTGTCCATTTGTCCACAGCCTAATGGGTAGAATGAAGACATTAAAATGATACATTAAGTAAATATATTTATTATTTGTTCTTGATCTGCTTGTTGTTTATTCCAATTAAACTTCGTGCCTTTTGGACGATGTTCATCACAGACTGATCAGGAAGCCGAACAAGGGAGCTTTAAACTAGCCGTGATCTTACCGGAGCTTTCAGTCCAGATCCACCGTCAAATGGCGTTCGCAGACAATTAATGCCATTTTAGTTACCTGCAGAGACTTTTCGATCTTTTACCTTCCACAAAGAAAGGTAAATAAGGCGCTGTTGTCTGATAATGGCTTTAGCCTGGGTAGATTTAAGGCTGGTTGTATAGATATTAACTGAGCGCACGTGTTCATTGAAAACCGACCTGCTTAACTGATGTAGAACCTGTAAGGATCGACAAGACCGCCACATACACGGGCGCTCAATTAACTCACCATTATATAGTTACAGACTTTATTCCTTAGTTTCGCATAGCATGTTCGAGGCTTACTTCAGTACCCTGTACAGTGAGCAATAAAAGAAGTCAAGCTTATATTTATCGAAATACAGGTGTGTTAAATGGATTATAGAGATCGAGTTCGTCACTTTAGATAGTTATATAGATCGTACAGTACTTTAACATACTTTAACCTGTTTTAAATAGGAAAATGTCATCCAAACTTAGTGACGACAGATATTAGTACATGGACAGGAATGCATATACGATGTTATGATATTCTCATATAACAACTACATCATTGACAAAGAGATCACTCAGACATGCGCATAAGCTCTCTTGATTTGTCTAGTAGTAACCACAATTGTTTCTTTGATAGTGGTAAAACGTCATACCCAATGATTTTGTCAATCAAACGACGACGGCGTGTCTACTTCTTACTCGGCGTTACTTTAGTACGGTGGAAAACCACAAGGAAACCTAGCAAAAAATACCCCCGTGATTGCCGAAGTCATCGCTGCTGGGTCCCTTGTGTACCTTTAATCCACTGAGGGACACGAACCTGCAAGCACACATCTTAAAAACGAAGGAGGATCATTATTCCGAAATGCTAAACACTATAATTAACACAAAACGTGGTATGAACAAGCATAATGATCAACTTAGAAGCCACTCAGCCAAAGCTCGTCTCAACACAAAGTCAGTAATATAGTATTACATGAACAGTTTATATGTTTATACTTGTAACGTTGCGTCTTTGGGGTTTCAGCTTGGATTCTGTCCAAAGCTCGAAGAAAAACAAACCTCCGAATACGAACGCACGAAGTAGGCCTACCTGATTTGGTCGTTTCCTTAGACAGAAGTCAAAATCTGTTATGTTTCGCACAAAGAAATATTATAATGTACAATACGAATAGCATACTTACTAGTTAAGACGAAACCACTTTCTGAATGAGTTAACTCTTTATTGTCATTATCCTTATATAGTTAATATAGATTCATGGGTTAAATCTATTCCTAACCTCTATCGCTATTTTGGAGTTCAGCTGATTTCAGCCTATATATGAGTATCTCTGCTTGCTTGATTCAACCATGCAGGCCTATTTTTGTACCATATAAATTGTTGTTACCGTCTCTCGAGATTACCAATAAAAACTGGACATTAATATCAATTCAGAAAGTTACCTCTATGACTTTATCTATGAGATGATCTAGTTGTATAAATCAGCCCGCATCCCTATACCAATGTTATTAACCTTCGGCAATCTATCTACGATATACCGCTGTATTTGATAGTAAAAAGTGTGTCCCAAGATTGTTGTACAGTGTAATCCGACGTAAGACGAACTGTTATCTGTAATCTTCCAATATGAAGTCACCAAAAATGACATATTTATATAATCAATTGTGTAAAAAAAATATTTATTAAACGTGAGTCACATAACCTTGTAAATTCTTGGCCTAGTTTATATTTTTAACTGATCGAGATATGCGGTTGGTTGGCTGGTAAGCTGTAGGTTGGTATGTTGGTTGGTTGGTTGGCTGGCTGGCTTGCTGGTTGGCGGGTGGCTGTTTTGCTTGTTTGCTTAATTGGGCTGGCTTTATGATTGATTGCTTGATTGACTTCTAAATTGATTTAGTGGTTGATTGATGGCTTGATTGATTATTTGATTGATTGATTGATTGATTGATTGATTGATTCATTGATTCATTGATTCATTCATTCATTCATTCATTCATTCATTCATTCATTCATTCTCCATCGTGCTATTATTATCTACCATCACGGATTGAATACATGACGTGATAGCCGATGCAAGTTTGCTATAATATTGCATTTGCTTTGACTAATTGAAGTTTGACGACATGCTTAGAGTTATTTATCTTATATGCTGATTTTGTTTGATTTTGTTTATACGTCGTATTTATTTCACTTATATTATACTGTAACAGCCCAATGGTAGAAGGAAATCACCTCCAACGCCAGAATAAAAAGGACGGTAACAAGGAAAAGATGAAACAAAAAAACAGCTTCATATCACAAGCTGATATGTGTGTGGCGATCGATGTCGCGACCCACACGTTTCTATACTCACCCGATCCTCACGTTATTAACAACAATTGTGTTATAAGGTTCAAGCTGTGATCGTTTGTCTGTAAGAGGCCGTACAGCCAACGGTGTGTACCTAATTTTATAATATAGGTGAGCTAGACGCTGTCTATAACGTACAGATTGGGCGCTATACTAACCACCTGTACAGCCCATACAAGTGGACTTTATTATTAAGCGCTTATGACTTACTATCAGGCCTAATGTTTTCTGAACCCCTTCTCGATCCCTTTTAACATTCCATTGTTAATATACAATCGAAATGTCATGTTAACAACAGAATCTTTTAACGGAATAAACTTTCTGAAAAATCGCACAAAATGAACAATAACATACAGATTTGCAAAGCAGTGTTCTGCTGATTAAGCAGCTGTTCGGCTGCCGTTTGCCTCAAGGACATTTTGTTCGTTTCTTCGATATTACTTAGTTACATAAAGGTTAAAGTTTTTCAAATGTGGTCTCAATGGTACTCAGCTTAAGCCTTACGATTATTTTGAATGAGAGTGAAACATCTTCATTTTCAGGAGGTATGACCGCCAACATGTAAGCTCTACTAACCGCAAAATTGTTCTGCCCGCGACTGTGGCTTAGCGGTTAGCGTGTGCGCTTACTAACCCTGCTTCGACTACCGTTCACGGTATCAAAACAAAATTGCCGTCTGGGCTCTGAGAATGAGAAAGGGCGAACGGCCATCTAGGCTGATTTTGAAAAAATATTCTGGGCAAGGACATTGATAAAACAGATATTTCTTAATCTGTTTTTTTTTAAATCGTTGTCCAGATTAACAACATGGCTATGTTGTGAAGGCGTCTGGTGGAAGATACGAAAGTTACGACACTGTCCAATCAAAATCATCTATATATGTACTTCAGCACAAGGTTTGGATTTGCGTTTCTACTATCTATGTAGTTGATGTTCTAGAAAGATTTTATAAACTCTCATAAGCAGTGTTTTAATACAATTACAATCCGTCGTAGACATCTATGCCTGCACCACAGTGAAGGGTTTTAAATATCAATGGCCGAACATTGTTTCTATTCCATTCAGTCACCTGGATTTCTAATTTGTATGATTTTTTTTTCTTCTTTCTTTATTATGTTTTTTTAAATAATTTTTGAGCCCCAAAAGGGGGGGGGGGCACCTACCCCCCCCCCCCCCCCGCGTAATGGGTGTGTGCCGAGCCTTGGGAAATGAAGTGTAGTGGACACCCCGTCGTCTTATAAGTGAAATACCCTTGAGTATGAGGTTAAATCTCAATAGACCAAACAATTGTCTAGCACGGCTTTGGGTCAAATGTTATACCGGGAACACCTTGGAGACACAAGTTCTTGAGTATGCCAATGCTTTAACGATTCCCTACACCATTGTTCAGCCGTTCAGAATACATTGACCAATGCTATATTTAAATAACATGTAGAATCGTAAAACACAGAATGAAACTTACATGCCAATCTAACAGAACCGCATGATGTTATTTGAAGTTTGATTATACTTTATAATAATCCACCAACGGAATCACGTGAAAGTGTTTTTGTCCCCTAAGAATTACAAGTTACACTGAAATATATTGACCACTTTTTGCTACAAGCTACGAAGTGTCCATGAATTAGAAATAGGACCAATAACCGGATGAACATGAAGAGTTCCAAGAAGCCAACAACGGAAGCAAACAAATTCCAGGTGCACAGAGGTGACTTACAGGCATTCGACTATTGCTACGCGAAAGGACTCTTACATTGTCGTTTACAAAGCGTTACATTTGCTTTGTATTAAGCATATTAATAAGACTTAACGTGTCTTTGCGCACAGAAGACGCCAAAGTAGCCTTGAGTTGACATTGGTTTCGTCGTTAGCGATGTGTGTGAGGTCAGGAACAACCAACGATGACAAGAACGTCATAGTTATGACGCCCTTTACTTTGCATGTATATTGTCTTAACACGTGGAGGTATTCGATGTCGTTAACAAATGTGGAAACAAGTTCAAACAAAATGACATCTCTCCATTTCATTTAGAGTTAAAAGTTACTTTACAGTCCATGCACGAAAAATCAAATTATTCGTTGCTAGGGGGATGCCAAGGTCATTTGATTCATCTATAGAGCATATGACAAATATCTTTATGTTCTAAACTCTTAAGAACAAGAATCAATTAAATCAACTCAAACTTTTAATCTGGAAATTTTCATCGATATCACTGTTCTATGACACTTCCCTCAATCACTGGATAGCAATACAGAAATACTCTCATTAGCTTGGTGAAAGTGAGTACTGCTGGTTACATGTTTAACTTTGTGGGTCTTTACAAAAGCCGTAAAGTCATTGCTACTAAATTGTGGGCCGTTATCACTCATTGATGTCTCGGGAATTCCCCGAGGAGAAAACATCTTCTTTAATTTTCCAATAACTGCACTGGACTAAGTGCTGCTAGGTAAATGGATGACTTCAATATATATCTAGAGTAGTAATCGACCACGACGAAATAATTCTCACGTTCTACTTCACATAGATCTACACCAATCTCCTGCTAGGGTTGCTCTGGCAGTGGAGTTGAGTGAAGTGGTTTATGGCGCTTTTGTCTTAACTTGATAATGCTGACAGTGCTTTACTATACGTTCAATGGCACCATTCAGGCCAGGCCACCACAATGTCTGTTTAGCACGCTCGCGACACTTGGTTAAACCTTGGTGTCCATTTTGAATTTTGAAAACTGTGCTTTCCCTCATATATGTGGGTATCACAATGCGCGTTCCGCGTACTAAAAGTCCGTCCACAGTACTGAGTTCACCGCGAACATTGTGAAATTCGGGCATTTCATGTTCGATATTATGTATAAATCTGGGCCACCTTTCCATAGTGTATACCATTACTTGCTGCAACACTTCATCACGATCCGTGGCTGTTTTAATGACTTGCAGTAATGGATCAAAAAGTTGTATGTTGGCACCTACCGCTTGCACCTATGCGATCACTTTCTGCTCAGAATCCGATTTGGTCATTTCCAGAGGTGATCGGGATAACAATTCTCAGGTACATGTACATGCTTTTTGTTCGGGCTATACAGCATCAATCGCAGCAACAATCGTTGAAACCTTAACGGAGATTGATCAATATTTTTATCATTGATCATTGGGACTAGTGGTTTGTGGTCTGTCAATAAAGTAAAACTTTGAAGTCTACAAATATACTTGTGGAACTTCAAGTTTGGCAAACAGCTCAGCAGATTGTCAATATCACCTTTCACCACAAATACACCTAAGAAATAAACTGGTACTTTGCTTACACATCTACTTAGGAACTGTCCTAAACACTTTAATGGACCACCAGGACTATCAAGATTGACTGATATAGTCTTAAGAACTGGCCTGTTGTGCAGTCGTTTAAATGATTTTTCCGAAATTACTGTCACGTCATCGCCACAGTCTATTTGGAAATTAACGTTTGTGCCCATCTGTCTGTGTCAAAATCATTGTCAGGGATGGTTTTAGCGTCATCGATTGTTACCTCATTTGAGGGCACTGAGAAACAACATTGCCTCTACGGTTACAGTTGTCACAGGAATTATTTCTTGCCGGGCATTGTGATTTGTCATGGAAATCATAACCACAGGAATTACACATTCGTCCACGTTTTTTGTGAGTTTTTCCGACCATGTGAATATTTCTGGCTCGAGGTTTTATTGATTTTCTTAAAATTCTTGCCTTTATAGTTTTGTTTTTTCACGAAGTTCATTCACAGAACAGGATGCTACTTCACCACTAGAAAGTGATTTCAATTGTGCTTCAGATATCTCGTGAGCTCTACACAGTTCGACAGTCTTTTGCAAATTTAGGTCTGGTATTCTTGATAGCCTAGCACGTAGGGTGTTGTCTTTTAACCCCAATTATATTCTGCCAACAGTTAACCTATCCACTAAATGTTCATACTCACAGTTGGCTGCCATGCTTTTTTATACAGTAACTAATTGATAAATTGTCTCACCATCCTTTTAAATACGAGAGTTGAGTTTGAAGCGTTCGAACAAATGTTCCTTCGAGGCGTACGGCAACTCTCAAAATTACAGCAACTCTCATCGTTTAACGATGTGCGATCTGCATCGGGAAAGTCCATAGTGTTGTACACCTCCAGAGCTTCGTCGCCAATGACGTGAAGAAAGATGGCACACTGTATAAGTTCAGGTTTTTCTCCGGCATCGGACGCCAGTCTGTAAGGTTCCCACCGCTGTTGAAAAGGCGTCAGTTCACACTCACATTGCGGTTCGCCAAGTTGAAAGGTTCCGGCGGTTTTAGGGAATCCATCGTCCGGAAATAAACTTATAACTATTCAAAAGACTTTGTAGACATCCACTGTCAACAATTTACCGAAACTTTCTGTGAATCTACAACGACAATTCATGTTTTGCCGCTGCCACCATGTCATAACACGTAGAGACATTCGATGCAGAGAACGTAAATCGTCTCGATGTCGTTAACCCAAATATGGAAACAAGTTCAAACAACATCACATATATACATAATTTACTTACTGATGTCATATATATACTTGAAAACTGGAATGAAATAGAAACGTAGTATCCAAAATATTAAGAAGTTGTTATCGATACCAAGTCTTTCCGTGTTATATATGACAAGAACGGTTCACACAAAACGCTTAGATTTGATTCTTTATTTCTTTTATCCGATGTTACATCAAAAAGATGTGATCCGAATTAAATATCATTGGCCGATATAATTGTGGGAAGAAAACTGTATACAACCCACACACAGATCGGGAATCGAACCAGCGACGCCATAGATGAGGGGGGTCTGTGGATTAGAAGTGTGTAGTCTGTATAAAACGTACCGTCGTCATATAAGTGAAATACCCTTGAGTAAGACGTTAAACCCCACCTCATCAACAATGATTATAAAACGTATGTTCGGGTTCAATCCTCCACGGTGTATAGAATACCCCGTAATTCCTCGATGAGTTTAATAGTTGACAGGTTTATGCCAGTCCATATAGGATCCGATAGAATAATTATAAAATCCTATAGGATTTTGAAAATCCGACGGGATCCTATAGAAAAATCGTATAAGATCAAATAGGATTTTTCTATAATTGCTTGCCTGTCAATTAATCGGGTAAATACGGGCGTATTTTTTGTTGAACCCAAGATATCCTGACGAATCCTTGACGTACTACATGATTTCATTCCATATGAGTACATAGTCGTATTCCCTAAATATCTGCGCTTTAATTGATTATATCTGACGAAGAAAAAAGGAAAATGGAGACATTCAAAAGTATGTATATAAGAAGAAATTTTAAAAATATCCAGAGACTTGTAAGTTATGAAATATATTTTTTTAATTTGGCTTTAGAAGGCTGGTAACTGCTGGCGCTTAGGAGCCTCACTCTGACTTTTTTGGTTTCCATTCCCAGGGGAGTATCCGCCTGCAAAATGTCGGGTTCACAATTCACGCTAAAGAAGTATTATCCCAAAATATACAGTTAACTGAAAGTCAGCCACAGTATAATTCACAGACAAAATTTAAATTTCACAAAAAACAATGGATTTTATTGCACTTTCAGTCAGAGTGTCTGTTTTAATACATAAACTCACAGTTATTGCATTTCCAAAAAAACCTGGTAACAATTCATTTCAAATACTAACATCTACATAAAACACATGTCATGCCAGAAGCAACGTCAGATTTTAAGGTTAAACAAACGCCTGATAGAAGAATGATATAAAACAAAACACGTGACTTACTTCTACCAACATTAATTCGGTGTGTTGAATAAAACACAGTATAAAATTCAAGTTGTTTGATTTGTTTATTGACAGCTCTGCTCCGTTTTTGTAGTTTTATCTGCCATTTATTGTTGAAATATAAAATTGATGAGCTACTTAAAATATTTATAGTGATACTCATCGATAATATCGAAGAGGTTTTTTTCATATCTCGGTTGACATTTACTGACGTTATAAAAATGGCATTCATCAGGCTTCCGTTAACTAGGGCTTCGGGTCAATGGCAGAGGAATCAGTCGTTGTGTCATTTTGTTTATCTAAGCAGTGAGCTTTAAACACACCTTAGATTGTTTGTTTGTTCGGTTTGGGCTTAACACAGTACTTAATGTTATTTCACTCATATTTCAATTCTTTATTGCACTTTAGTTTAGTTTAAACAGTATTTTTATTTCAAAATTGAAATAAGGAACTGTGAACAGGCAATGCCTATATATATAAACACCGCTCCTGTTAATACAAACATTTACACAAGCGGACATAAATAAATACAGAGTATATAAGTTAAAACAAAATAACATATAGATGGGAAATGCTGTCAGCTTTTAACTGAAGTTCTATCAATGTAAGTTTTTGTTAATTTAATACAAATTTCCACACGTTATACCACAGCTGCTTTGAGTTTCTATTGGTATAGATTTTTAAATCTTTTAGAATGATTTATA
>JAVFBX010192190.1:0-13308 GCA_034783855.1 Mopalia kennerleyi
TCGAATCTTTCAGAAGTTTCTTGGTCAACCTCCATTTCCTGTTTAATATTCATTAATGTATTCTCCACGTTGTAATGGAGACTGTTCGTTACCGGCAAGTTCAAGTCTGTAACCTCGAAACCATGTGAATAGTCAACATTCTCCAAACGTGAATTATCATTCTCAAATTCCTCTGTCTGAACTTGTACTTTTTGATTTAAGTTTGGGAATTCTGTGTCCGTGTTCTGGTATAGACTGCTAATGTTCGAAGATTGAGAAAATCCATTCCCTAAAGGCATTCTCTCCTCATCTTCAACCTTCTCCATGATGTGAGTGTGGGTGAGGCCTCCTTGATTGGTGGATGTCTCCATTGATTGTTCCTGTGATGAAAAAAACAAATTAGACTAAAGAAGTAGTTTGTATGTATTTGTCTGGTTACCATAGTATTACTCTCAAGGATTATATAAGTGCAGTTTTTAATGTTAATTTGGCACAGAACATGGGGCCAAATACTTTTGAAAGTATTTAAAGACAAATACACTTGATATACGTAATACAAAATACAAATACCTTTATTTGGTGATGTATTTAAATATAAATACTGTTGAAAGTATTTATAACAAATACAAATACTTTCATACACAAATGTTTATATGCGTATGGAATGAAGAAAAAACTGATCTAGTTTACAGTTAAATTTTATTTTGTTGGGATACATTTGTTTAGAGAGAAACAGTGGTCGTGATGGGTGTCATATCATGAGTTGCAAGGTGGAAATGTCATTGTGCACTGTCGTCCAAATTTAATGAATTGATATAAGTGTCAAAATCAATGTCAGTATCACAAAGTTTATTTATAACATATCTATTTATGCTCGCAGCTTCACACTTATCTTATATGCACTCATAGGATAAGGACGCCAAAATCTGGCATGTTTTTAGACTGTATATTGCAGAGGTAAAAATCACTGCAAAAAAAAAAACTCTGTATGAAGAATGGGAAAGATTACATAACGGTAGACATCTTGCTTATGGTAGATTGCACTGTCTTGTGCTTACATGTCTGCATATGTGTGATAAAGTTGATCATCTGACATTTATAATTAGCTATCCTAAGATTGATTAAATTGTTTGTTCATTTTGTCAAATGTTAAATGCAGTCTCTGTACATGTACATGTGACTGTGTGTGTTTGTTTAAAGAATAAGGTTTACACTATAGACAAACTGTGCAATGTCTACATATTAATCCTATACAGTCCACATCTATGACCTTATCTCTGTGAGAACTAAATTAAATTTAGCTGCTAAGATGTTTTAAACAGCAGTATTTTAAAAGTATTTCAAAAGTATTTGACTTTTAAAATACCTTTAAAAAGTGTTTTTCAAAACATACAAATACTTTTATTTCGGAATGGCAAATACAAATACTAAAAACAGTATTTACAGTTAAATACAAATACCAAAGTATTTGGCCCCATGTCTGTTAAACCTACATTAATATTAATAGGCCTACCTAACTTTTAAACATACTGATAGAGTATGTTCTTTACTCTTTCCCTGTGACAATTCACATCGTTGTTTTGACACAGATTTGGTTTTCAAGAGGATAAGCACATAGCCTCAAGTAGACTATATAAAATCTGCTCAGATTCTCGCGGAATTCTTTGTTACTAGAATCGTACATCTTCATATTAATAGTGCTTTATTTTAGACAGTACATCCATATACAGAAACAGACTATATTCTGTCTAAGGTAAATATATACTGAGCTAAGTGATACTATCATATCTTAGCAACTGAGGTACGGTATCAAAAATTACAAAATTGCAAGAACTTAAAATGTTGTAGTAATAACTAATACCAATGTGGTTATTAGGCCTACTCTTCACTCGGTATCTATCCCTATCACCCAAATAATATTGTTTGATTGGATGTAAGATTAATAACGCTGTGTGCATTTCACTTGTAAAGAGCGAGCTGTTTAGTTGTTGTTGTTCTTTTTATATATTTTTTGTTTTCTTTTTAAATGTTGTACATTGACCAAAGAGTTGTCGAGGGTCCATTTTTCGTCACGTTTACCTATAGAGGCTTCTCGCTTTATCAAATGACGTCATCACTTTGTGTGTTCACTCACTCCTGAGGGCAAAAGTTATGGATACCGCGACGAATTGATGCTTTACTAAATGGTCGTTTCATGTTGTGTTTTGGGCTGTACCAATAGATTATTAAAAGGAAATGGAATATCTTTTCACCAAATACCATCCGTCAAAGGTAAAAGCGGCAGTCAGGTTTACGAAAACACTGAAAGAAGGAGAAGGGAATGGCTTAAAGCTATCAATCGAAAAGGTGTATCTTATGATACAATCAAACCGTGGACGAGAGTTTGTTCGAGGCATTTTATATCAGGTAAAAAAACAAACTTATGCACAAATTTGAATAAAGTCTTTTAACTAATGAAAAACGATATTGTCCGTGAAGTCTGTCTTTGATGTAGTAGTTGACTATCGAATCATCAGAAGGCAATTATACGATAGCCCATGTTGTTGTTGCAATCAAAAATGTTTTAAATTCTTATGTGGATTGACTTACTCTTTGGGGCATCTCATTACCTTACGGGGGAAGTGCATTAACCTATAGTCATCAGCTCAAAAGGGTCATAGTTGACTTGCCTGTATACTGTTACAAATTTGAGTTATTCTCTAGAAATATTGTGCCCTCTGGGCCTGGCTTAGGGCAGTTTGTTTATTGAAGAGTTGCAAGGCTGTCATTTCTTAGCACTGGAAGAAAGTTAACTATCCAAAATTATGGATAGGCTTCACATATTGGTTGTGCTAGTGTCAATAATTGTTGGAATACACTGCTGTCATATGTGAAATACCCTTAAGGACAGCGTTAAACCCCAATCAACCAAACTCCAGTTATTCAAGAAACGACTTGTGTACATAATTAAGTAAAATTGCCATCATCAGTTTTGTTCCATTATTTTTTCCAAAGAAAGGCTATCTAGTCCCCTGAAATTATTACTTTCTTAGTATTATAGGGTTGCTGAAATTGAAATTTAAATATCCTGACCTCACTGTGCCATTACATTGTTGCTTTTATTTTTGTTTCAGGCCAACCAGTTGATGATGACCAAAATCCTGATTGGGCACCATCGCAAAACATGGGATATGCTTGCGCTACAACTAAGAGCAGTATTTCACGATATAATCGCAGTAAAGTTCGCCATGAAATGAAACTTACCATTACTGCAGAGGCAGATTCTATTAAAATATATTCACACCACTTAGATGAAACAAATGCAAGTATTTCAGATGATAAAAAGACACCGGACACTTCACATCTTATTGGCATTGGAGTTCAAACAGACGTAACAAATAATGATTTAAGTGAGGTTGAAGAAGAACTTGTATCTTTGCGAAGGGAAAACCATGACTTGAAATACCAACTTACAGCACAGTCGTTTACGGAGGAAACATTTAGAAATGATGACGATAAAGTCAGATATTATACAGGGTTGCCAAACTTTATCATTTTAACAGCCCTCTACAATTTTCTATCTCCTCACATTTCCAGTGGCCCTCGAAGCATGACATCAAAATTTCAAGAAATGCTTATTGTTTTATTTCGAATGCGTTTAGATTTGCCTGTGCAAGTGTTGTCAGACATGTTTGGTATTTCTGTTTCTGCTACTTCTAGGATTTTCCTTAAAGTGGTTGACATAATGTTTATAAGAATGTCACCTTTGGTTTATTGGCCAGATAGAGATAGTTTACGGAAAACCATGCCAAGGGAGTTTCTTCGTTGTTTTGGCAACAAAGTGACTTGTATTATAGATTGCTTTGAAATTTTTATTGAAACTCCATCTAGTTTGCAAGCAAGAGCACAGACATTTTCAAATTATAAACACCATAATACAATTAAATACTTAATAGGCATTGCACCTCAGGGTGTTGTAACTTTTATTTCAAAGGGATGGGGTGGTCGTACAAGTGATAAATTACTAACTGAAAATTCGTCTTTTCTTGACAATCTTTTGCCTGGAGATTTGGTCTTAGCTGACAGAGGGTTTGATATACAGGAGAGTGTTGGTTTGATGTGTGCAGAAGTAAAAATTCCAGCTTTCACTAAGGGAAAAAAACAATTGTCAGCCTTTGATGTTGAAGCAACTAGAAAAATTGCCCATGTTCGGATACATGTTGAAAGGGTTATTGGCATTTTAGTTCAAAAGTATGCTATTCTCAATTCAACAGTACAAATTCCAACATTGTTTGTAGCGGATAAGGACTCTCATACTACCTTAGATAAAATTGTCACTATATGCTGTGCCCTTGTTAACATGTGTCCTTCAGTGGTACCTTTTGATTAAAACATGCTCTATTTAAATTACAACCACATATATTCTTTATTAATTCTAAATATTAATAAAAAGTTAGGATTTGATATAATATTGAATCAGCAGTGAATGGCAGTATAAGTATAAGCAGTATAAGAATTATAATAATGTTAATAATAATAATAATGTTTTATTTCAGACTTTTGTTTGTCCATATTATACAGGGTACCTTATGAGTACATATACAAGAAAAAAAAAAAAATATTAGTATCAATAGAGTGCCAATGTTTGCATAACAATGAAACTATAATTCAAATTACACAGGACAGTGACAGTTTCTAGAGTTATCTACCCTAGTCATAATTCTGTATAAATATTTTTGTAGTAACTATTAACTCTCCAAATGACATGACACTGTCTGTGTAAAAACTTTTTTATGTAGTTCATCCATCGAAAAGAATTATTATACATAACTTTAAGGCGGTTGAAAAGACATTTTGAATAGTTTAGCCACACCGAAGAATAATTTATATATTACAATAAAATAATTGGCTGCCAAAGAGCTCACCTGTTCCACCAATAATAATAATAATAATAAATAACTTTATTTAACAAGGAAATATACACAGTCAAAATAAAATTGATCCTCCCTGTGGTCCTCCAGATGAAACATATTAAATAACATACAAATATATACAATTACAGTTATTATTTAAATTTGTAAAATTACTAAATTCTTTAAAAACATGAAATCAACATATCACAAGTTATAAATTAATTAACAATGTAAATCACAAGTTATATACATCTGTTTAAAATAAATAAATCATTGATCTGATGACAAATTTTCAGTAATGATACTTAAATGAATTTAATGATGATAAATCACTTGGGAGGCCGAGGGCATTCGAAGCCATACCTCCAAAAATAATTAAGCTGTTTTTTCATATATGTTGTTTTAAATGAAGGAATGTGGATGTCAAAAGCAGTTGAGCTCAGTGATCTTGGATGTACATTTTTGTTAAGTGTAAATAAATCCTTTAAATGAAACAAGTTTCTTAATAAATCTTAATCTCGAGTTGTGTTATGGGTAACCTACAGACATCTCAAGAGAAGATAATGAATATTTATATGGGGTACAAAGTATTGGTAAAAATGTAGCCACTAAGATATTCGGCATTTGTAAGGAATAAATCAGCCTTCAAATTAGTATTTCACAGATATAGAGATTAACTATTGAATGAATATATGTCTGTTAAATAGAGTGAGTTTTACAACCTATCTGATTTAGAGGCAAGTTTCGCCTTAACCATTAGGTCTTTTAGATTTCTCTTGTATGCTATAATGGGTGTTTGTGAGAGAGGAGTATATATTTTAGGTACAAGATAGTGATATTCCTGCAAAGGAAACTGGGTGCCTAGTTGGTCATATTGGAAAACAAATGGAATTATTTCTTTTTTAGATCCTTTACCTGGTTCCCAATTGAAACTCATGGGATAACAAATTTGGAGTTTGAATTCAAAAAGCCTCTCTTTCTAAGCGTTTCTATTTAATTTCTTCTTCAGAGGGAAGAATTTGTGTTTTTTTACTTGGCATTATTTTAAAATGATCTTTAAATTAATGATTATACCTCATTTAAATTTCATCCTAATGTTTGTATGTCTTTGTTGAGATTCAATATTTTAATGTATTGGCCCTCCACATTATTGGAAATGACTATCACTCACAGGTTTGGATCTAGGCTGTTTTGGAACCCCTAAAAAGAACCCTTTATAAAATCAAATCATTATCTTTTTGCAAATATCAAATGATTTTTTTGAGCAACTGTAAAATTGGTCTGTCACTTTATAAAACAGTCTGACAATTGTAATAACTAACATTAAACTTAACACTAATTAAAACCCTTACCCGAAAACTAAACCTAACCCTAACTTATCATTAAACTAACCAAAAAACTAAAACTAACCCTAACTAATCATTAAACTAACCCAAAAACTAACCCTAACTAATCATTAAACTAACCCAAAAACTAAACCTAACCATTAATCATTAAACTAAACTAAACCTAACTTATCATAAAACTAAACCTAACCCTAACTAATCATAAAACTAACCCAAAAACTAAACCTAACCCTAACTAATCACAAAACTAACCCAACAACTAAAACTAACCCTAACTAATCATAAAACTAACCCAAAAACTAACCCTAACTAATCATAAAACTAACCCAACAACTAAAACTAACCCTTACTAATCATAAAACTAACCCCCAAAACTAACCCTAACTAATCATAAAACTAACCCTAACTAATCATAAAACTAACCCTAACTAATCATAAAACTAACCCTAACTAACCTTGTGATGCTCCTTTACAAAAACATGTTATAAGTGACAGACCAATTCTACAGTTAGACCAAATACTGAATTTCTTGCTAGGCAAATGTTGAATTGGAAATGTTTAGAGGTTGTCATGAGCAATCAGCATGATCTGCATGACAGAGACATATCTGTCAATGTCAGAAACCATTTGATTAAAACCATCACTGTTTTACCTCCATGACAATGCTCCCTTGAGATCAATAATTCAGTTTTCAAATAGGTAGGGACCCTGACAAAATTTCTGGATGTAACCCTGACTCACCTTAGCAATATTTATTGAATCTGCATAATTCCAAAATATATGAAAAAAACAAACTGTATAGTGTTTATTAAATGTGATGAATTGAGTGTACATTATAAGCCAAAAATATTGTATTAAGTGCAATTGAATACCTTTATCCATTTGTTATCTATATATCCATTTGTTCCCATGAAATATATATTTCACAGAGTTTAATAAATATTGTTAATCTAATTACAATAATAAAACACAAATGTCTTTCTCTTTGTGTCTAATTAAGGCTTTAAAGTTGTTTGATTGAATGGCCCAAAGTTTGACATTCTTACAGTTACAAAATTATTCCAAAATTATATTTGCACGCTTTTTCGGAACTGTGGTAACTGTCGACATTCAGGGCAAAGCCATCTTCCTTTGGGAGCACATTTGACACCAACACAGAAGAAATGAAACCATTCAATACCACAATCTGGATTATCACATGCAACCATATTATCTTCATCCTCTGTTCGCTTACAATAACAAAACTTGCCAGGTGATCCTTTTGACTGTGGCAATCTGTTTTCTTGACCACTAAAAAAGTGTGCCACAAGCTCTGGGAAAATTGCAGTTTTAAAAAAATGATCTAATTTAGGTATCATATAGTTCATAAATTCAGAATCAGGGTAAATGCGTACAATAACAGTATCAACTGTAGTCCATACAACAAAGTCACTGTACTGTGCATCTGTGATAAGGATCTGCAGCTGAACTTGATAATAATAACTGTGGCTTTTTTTCAGCCGTATTTCGTTGTCTCTTTCCTCCAAACAAAAATTAGAGTCTTTACAATCTTCTTTAATGGTTACGTTTGATTTAGACCAGGGACATTTAACTTCAACACAGCCATAACCATGACAAGAACAAATAACAATTGAATCTGGGGTTGCTGCTAGAGTTGGTGATAGAGGATTTATAAATAAACCACATGGTTTTAATTCAAAATTAGTGTGATATTTATGCTGAATCATATGATAACTATTTAAAGCATCACACTCGTGATCCCTTCCCCATTTCATAGCTTGAGACATTTTTGGGCTACCCGACTTACAAATCTGATTGATTAAGCTGATTGATGGCTGATTTATATTTGTGTGACACACTTGAAAAGCTGATGATGCTGTTACTCTCCCTACCCTCAATTGTGTCCATAGTTTTGACTTGGATTGGTTTCTGGTTAAACTTTCAGCAAGCTTTACTTGTTCACTTGTCACAGAAATTTCTTCCAATTTGTCATCAAACACTCCCAATAATTCAGCATAATTTTTATTTAACAGGTTGGAATCAAATAGATTAAATAAAAAACATGGCAAATTGTCCTTGACGACATAGTCCTCCACATATTTAGGAATTAAGGAGAGCAATGCTGGTTTAACACCGCTTTTTGAATGCTGTATTGCTTCAAACAATTTCTCAAGTTCATTTGGGGTTGTAGGAGACACATCTATAATCTTTCTCTTTGTACGACCTGTACCATTTGCTACCTGCAACATTAAGAAAGAGGGGAAAAAATGTTATGGATTTTGTAGATGTTTTAAAATGAAAACATTCATAAATATGTTAAAACAGTTGCTTGCAGAACTAAAAAGCTTTGTGAAGTCTGTTCAGTCTTGTCCTTTCAAGCCTTTGGTTTGATTTTGCCAGTGACATGAAGGGTGGGTTCCTCCACATTGTCATATAAATGAAATACCTTGAGTTTCAATCAATCACCCAACCAAACAAACGCCTGTCCTGTTATTAAATTTACATAAAGTTACTTACTCCTGATATTACAGATTCAAGTTGTTTTTTCTTTGTTGAAGCTGATGTAAAGTCTATCTTATTAGCTTCTCTATACATAACAGGTTTATTGGAAGGGATACCCCAGCTTGCAGGAAGTTGTGTTGGAGTTAAACTATCCCTCAAACGAACTGTGGCATCTACTGTAAACAACAGAGCAGCTACATGGGTACAGGATTCTGCAATGCCTGCCATACAATCACAATGTCCATTTAGAACTGTCCCATCTTGTTTAGCAATCACCCATGGTTTCAATGGCTTTTCTGACAAACTTTGAGAGTGAAGAACCTGCAAAATTATAAATAAATATTTGTTATAAAATATATAATTAATTTGAAATATAAGATCCATTTTTGTTATTTAAAGATGTAAATAAAGTGACAGATATATTTTAGTTTATTATTATTTTTAATGCATTTTCATTATAGTACATGCTTATAATCTTATCACAGCATTTTCATATACAAAAAATTCATGAGATTATTTATGCGTTTCAAAAATTTATTTTACAGTTTTATTTTACCAAAAAATACTTAGTTTGAAAAAAGATAGGTCTTAAAACTCACTTCTGCCATGATTATGACATTTTCACATGCAGGAGGTTGGTGATACTGTAATCGTTTGATCCACCCTGACGTCAGCTGATTGTGTGCACTAAGTTGTTTTTGAGCTTTAAAGGTGTCTCTGGTGTAAAAACTCACTCGATGAACTAGATATTCATGTATTTCTACCTGATCTATTTTAGGCAGGTTGCGGTTGTCAGTCGTCCATTTTGTTGCATCCAGTTGGTATGGATCGATATCGTCAACATGCGATAATTTAAGAAGATAACGTTCCCTTGCAACATTTTTCAAGGAGTCTATATATTCAAGTTTCGACATTTCACTTAAATTAATAAATTTGAACGTAAATTAAATAAGTAGCTTGAGAAGCCCAACCGAAGTATCCGTGTTTTCTACGTATGTTTACACTGACATTCGCGCCACAACAGACTTCTTGCCCTCAGAGTAAAGATTGCGTACTACGTCACACATTCTATGTGTACACAAACGGGAAGCGTCTATAAGCCTATACATGTAGCACATGCCTGGTTCCTGGATCTACGCAGTTTACACTTCACTAACTTCATAATATGCGCATAAATTAGAACTCGAAGGAAAAATTTCATTTTTGTAAGGCTACATAAATAATCCTAGATAACGTCGGGCAAAACATGAATAATTATCCTATTTTATAACATAAGTATTAATATAGGCCTAGCCTACATGTATGATGTAGTGCAAATGTAGTAGCGACGCAATGTATAATGATTGACGGCTAATAAAATACAGTGAAACCGCCACTTTCAACAAACAACCTAAATAACAGAAAAATAAATACGAGCCCACTTTTAAACTTTAGCTGACTTTTCCCACAGCTACTGAATGTATTGTACATTCACACATATTTAAGTCCCTTAACTTCATTTAAATCTCGGTTAACGATACTCTAATGGTTAACCCCCCTACAGACTGTTTTTAGATTTCGCCGTTTTACTTCTAAACAACTGTGAATTTTGCAACACATGTAGGCCTATATATATTCTGAATCATCGATGTCTGCAGAATAATAATATGTACATTATTTTTGTCTATAACTTAAAGAAAAAAATATTTTTCATTAAAGGCTAATTTTTGCTACATCTGTTTCAAATTGCTACTATTTTTACACCATTTACGTCAATTGTTCAATTTTACATCAACGTGTAATAAGCTTACATTATAAGAATAAAAAAACGGTCATTCAGATTTTTACTGTTGAGAAATATTTTTTGGTCAAAATAGGAAAATTTCACCTTCTTATAACTTTATCCAAAAAACGAAAATCGATATTAAAAATCCGAATGACAGTTTTTTTGTTTTAAATGTTGAGATCAAATGTGCCAAAAATCAGTTCTGTAGGTATAATAACAGCCGAGGAGTAGGCATTTTCACAATCTCAAGTACCATACACTAAAAAATGAAAGCACAGAATTAGCCCAACAAACATTTTTATGACTTGGACTTTCTTATAAAATCAGTAGGACAACAGTCATTTAGAATACAGGATATCATCAATCTGCGTTTACAATAACATAACAAGCAAGCAAGACTTTATAGATTTTCACTTTCTGACATTATTGAAAAGTTATGTTATCATCCGAACTTGTAAATGCCACTGTAACAAGTTATATTTTGCAGTGACTGTGACAACTGCAGGCTACAGCATTTTTTCAAAGTCATAATTTAAACAAAATACCATTAAGCTTGAAGTTAAAAAATATTTAAACAAATAAATAGTTTTGTGCTCCCCCGAAAAAAAAAATGCAACCATAGTTCCAGTGAAATCCCATGTCTCTGGGATATATTTTGAAATTATAGCATTGATCTAGTATAGGTTTGTGATTTTATAATTTGTGTTCCTGAGAAATGTGACATTTTATCCATGATTAATTTTGTTTCTTCTAGCCTGCAGCTATGTCGCTGAAAAGATTCAGAAGGCTTGCTGCGGGTCTGACGATGACAAGGAGAAAATAAAGGGGGTGAGGGAGCGGGAATGTAAACTCTCTGGCAAAGTCCAACCAGGTTTGTTTTTCCTTTTTGTCCACCACTACTACTAAGGGGGGGCCTTAGAAAGCTACTTGGCTTCTGTCCGTCTTCCGTCCATATTTTTTTAAAAAACTTTCAGTGGTGGACCTGCTAGTTACTTTTACCCTTGATTTTATCAACCTTCGAAATTTACACACTTTTGTAGGAATTATCTTTGAAAAATCCAAATTGTCCAGTAAAACGTTTGTATTAAATGGCCTGCAGGACAAAACTGTAAAACTATCAGACAATTATTTATAACCAGCGGTCTATGTATACTACAGTACACATACAATACATGTATATGGTTTGTATATCATTATGTACCATTGTTCAGTGTTTATACATTACAGGCACTCTGTTATTTACCACCAAATAGTGGTGAATGAAAGTATAATTACATTGCAATGATTTTTTTTTTATTGGCCAATAATTTGAGACCCATGGTTAAGTGGTTAGTGGTTCGGCCTACAAATCCTGTTTCAATGTACTTCTCACTAGCTCGAGTTCGTTTTTCAACCATCAGGTATATGAGTGAGTCACACGATGGGGCTTTGGCAATTGCAGGAGTGATTTTGAGGAGGTTTCTTTCTGGTTTCAATCATATTTATTTAAGCAAGAAACTGTGTAACATGAATACTCTTACAGACTGTTATTCTATAAGTAAAACACCATTGAGCATAAACTAACGAACCAATTATTTGACTGTATATGCTATTATTTTGATAGATGAACAAGATGGTAGATTTGACTCCAAGTATGGAATGCCAGAGGCCAATGGGACAGTCCATCGTCATGGAGGAGGAGGATGAGGTTAATGGAGTAGGCTTTAAACCTACTCCTACTTAATAAAGCTATTTTTTGTCCAAAATAACTGAAATACCAATACTCAAGATGTTATATTTAAAAAAAAATTAAACAAAACTTTTCTTAGAAAGAATCCATTTATTTTTTGGAATATACTGATTTTAAGAAATCACCAATCAAATCATTTCCAAACATTTATGTGATAAAATAATACCTCTGACAGATAATAATAGCAAATTATTTATTGTATTGCATTTTTTGTATGTTGTAATCGTTGTATTATGGTTGTGGCTACTAACAAAGTAATAAATGATAACAACACCTTGTAAGACTCTATGATTCATCTAGCTGTAAGTTTCAGGTTTGAAATAAGCTAGAAGATGATGTTTTTCTGCAAGATTTGTTATTATTTGATCTCTTGTTTAATCACAGTCTGTATACGTTTAATCAGAATTTTATATTGTTACTTAGATTGTAAAGAAAATTTTTTTTAATTGAAATATCCATGACTTAAAATAACATAATAAACTCTAATATCTACATGACCACTTCCTTTTTGTGACAGAACAAAATTTATTTATCACATAAACAGAACTGGTTAACTAGAAATTTGAGTTAATGTTACAAAAACCCTGCTCCTAAATTTCAATCTCGTTTAAATTAGATATTTCAGCTAAAGCTATAGCACCCACTGTTCTAAATTTAAGGGTTTTTTCTTCAAATTCCTGATAAATATAGTGTTTATAAAATTAAACCTCCTGTTTTATTTGTATATTTTGTGATTTTATATTTTTGTTACATTGTTGACGGTCTCCGATCAAATTGTCTCATACTCTTCTGTTTTGTAAATCTTGTGCATTCTCCACAATTAATGTATGATCATTTTGACCAATAAAAACAGTAGTCCTAATGATATTCCTGATTACATTTGTGTTCTCTTATTTGACTGACAGTCTCGTTTACTTTGGATACCTCCAGGACAAGAGTCTGTCCAATTACCGAAGATAAAACGGGCCCACAAATGGGCACACTGTAGATTAGCTTTAAACAGTTCTAATCGTGTAATTGGCCCGCGTAAGATCTCTCGCGGACCTAAATCATGAATTTAGCAGACTTACCGGCCTGTTACAGGTCCATATCCCG
>JAVFBX010192201.1:0-39905 GCA_034783855.1 Mopalia kennerleyi
CTAATATTATGTATCATTATGTTGCCATGGAAACCATAAATTTGATTCCAATGGACCTATTTTAAAGGGATATAGTTTAGTGCAAGACTAATTAAAAAAATTTGAAAACCCTGCGTTAAGCGGTATGGTTTTAAAACGCGTTCACATCGTCCGGTATACTATCGCCATTATTATGTATCATTATGTTGCCATAGAAACCAGAAATTTGATTGCAACGGCCTCATTTTAAATAGGAATGTAGTTTAGCGTAACCAATGTGCCATTATCCATACGGCATAATATGCCGATAGGATAATAAAAGTACTGTCCCCAGCACACTGTGGTTTCACCTATCAAAGAGAATCCAGCAAGCTCTTGCCAACCACCTATGGTATTGAAAGAGTGAATAACTTTGAAACAGAATTAAGGACAGGATGATAAAATTTATTTACAAAACAAATGATAAATAATACATACAGATGATGTACAAAGAGATGAAATAACAAAAACAAATATCAACAAATGCCAAGTAAAGCCCCAAGAACGAAGGCCCACAGGTATAATAAGTAGGTGAGGAAGATAACTGTACAGGTGTTCACAGTTTGTTGAAGGACTTGTAATAGCTTTGACATGTTGGCATAGTGTTTCGAGTTTACAGTCCTTGATTAACTAAACCACATTTGTCCAGGTATAATGGACATGTCTTATTGTCAATACTGAAATATAGCTGTACTTTGGCCACCATTCTGAACAATGCTATTTGAAACAGGCCCCCAACAAGCCTTTGGACAACTGAACAGGCTCTGAACACCCATAATGTATGTACAAATATATAATGATGCATACCCATTGAAGATTTGAATCTTTGACACAAAATGATACAAGTATAAAATAGTGATCACACATTGCTGAATTCTCCATGTATATATATTAAATAGCAGAAGAAGGCCATTGAAGGTTTGGATTTCCATCGAGTAGCTCAATAATACATTGAACAGTATACAGAAACACTTGTTAATCCACGGACAAAAATTCCTACAGAACATAAGCACAGTAACTCCAAAACTAGCCATGAGATCTAGTTTCCTGAGGACCTCTCCTATTACCGGGGATCAATTAGTTGTCCTTTAATACCATAGTTACTCTGCTTATGAGCTGCACACATTCAGTTGCTGACAACGACTGGAATACCACTTGACAGACCGCACTCACAACATAGAAAATATGTCCAGTATACAATTAGTGTTTACCAGATGTAATGGTCAATCAGGGTTTAAATAGCACTGAAACCTTTCATAGACATATGATACAATTACCAGATATATACCGCATACAAAGTTTACAGTAGTTATCTGGACAGTATATTTGATCAGTTAGGATATTACCCATTGGATGATTTCCAATTGCAATTATAAATGCTAAATGGTTGAGTTTTCTTAAATATCAGTTAAAACATCACTGGTATGCAATATTAATATAACACCTTATAGACAAGTATACTCATTAGCCAATCAAATGCCCTGTTACAGATTGAACACATAACAGCAAGCATTTCGCTGGCTATTATGTCTGTTCTCAATAGTGAATTTCTTGTATCCTCACACTTCAAGACAATAATGAATTTCATTGAGTGATTTGATTGGTGGTATAATAAACACAATGAAGGGTGTATTGGACAGGGCAACAGATAACAAGACTGGCAGCAGTTCACCTGGAAAAAGTCAATCATATTCACAGCAAAACTTGAGCACAGAACAGTTCCACTACTGTTAAATATATTACCCTTTTGATTACCGCCTATGAGTGTATTCATAATGTAAGCCAGATACAAACTAACAATTTGTCATTTTAGCGTTCCTTACATCTGTTAATAACCTTCAGATCATTGTCAAAATGCAGTATGAAATAACTTTTCAAAGAAAGCTGAAAGTGCCCATAAAGCACTTAGAGACGTTCGAATAATTATTTCACACCAACATTATCTGTATACTGGGTACATGTCAAGGGAGGCTCCTAATACTTCCAAAAGTTCTCTCCCCTTACCTGATCCTCTGCAATGTACATATTGTAACAAACATACTTTATACAAAAAAATGCTGCAATAGATAAATTATGCTTTGTTACACAGAACATGTTTGACAAAAATTTTCAGTGAATCAACTTTGCATTCCTCGCTATTCAAATTTTTTTAACGAGTCCAACAGAACAGGTAAAGGCCAGGCTGACAAAGCAATAGACGGAGAATTTGTCCATGCAGCCAGAATGGAGAATGGTCATTTAGATTTATTGTTGACTAAACAACCACATCTGTATAACAGAACTGATTAATGTCATCACAGTCCTCGTGGTTTACAGTGTAACTGCCCGAGGTTGTGGTTTCATCGTCATCCCGGCAGTAAGCCATGCTATCTCCAATACCTTCATCGAATGTGAAATCGTGTGAGTTGACAACATCAGGGTACGGGGGAGGTGGGGGATATCCTGCATTACATACTGGTTCCCACTCTGGAGCCTTCACCTTGAACATTGGGGAATGTTGTTTGTTTCGTTCTAGACTGTGAGAATGCGAGCTGGGACTACCAGTACTGTTCTGATAATAGCTCTCCCCATTAGCTGTTACCAGGTTACAGCCACTCCCACAGCTTAAGGGGGAGGCCAGCGGTGAAGCGTTGGAACCAGGTAGCGTAGCACTTTTAAACGTGGTGTAATTAGGTTGTCTGAATGATGAACATCTTGGACTTCCAGGTTCCTCTGGCAAACCTATGTCAAGACGAGGCAGCGGCTGACCAACACTTTTAAACCGTGTATACCCAGCGTTAGGACTTCCCGAACGTCGACCTCCATCAACTCTCCGCGGCAGGGAACCTTCTGACTTACTGTTCACACATGGTGTGTACTTTGTTGCATAATATCTCGGATTACCTGCAACATTAAGGAATTAAAACTCATATTATGTTGTTGAAACCGTTGATTCAAAAACAAAGCTGACACTTACTGGACCCTTTCGCTGCTGGTGTACGCCGATCGGCACTTTACACAAACTTCCAATATGTGCTAATGAACGCTGATTGGCGACTGACGTAAACATTGATAAAACGAGCCCGGGCTACTGTATTTTAACCTCAATAAGCCCAGCAAGGAATAGATATATAAGCCTATTGTACAGTCCAACAGCGAAAGGGTTCAGAGTCGAGAACTTTCTTGTGAAATTGAAATGCTACAGAATGTAACATTACATTTGTAAGGAAGTTTTTATCAATAAAGTATTCCTTTCTAAATGCCAAATGATAAAAAAAATGACATGCAATGTGTCCAAAAATAAAAATGAAAGCACAGAAACTTACTAGACATGCTACAACATATACCAAAGTAGGCTATCAGAGGTGAAGAAATTCGGAGAAAGAGAGTAAAACGTTGTATTAGTTCAGAAAGAAGAAGCTAATTGAAGTTAAAAACTCTTGGGAAGTAAGTTAATACCAGGGGTAACATCAGTGGGTAGCTCGTCTGGTATCAATGACAGGCCGGGAAGATTACTCATGATGTAAGGGACTTAGAAATAAGAGAACAATGGGCAGACTAGTGTAGGTGATCTGGGGAGCATGTAATGTTCTCACTTGGGAGCATGTAATCATCAAAATCGCTACAAGGTAATGATGCGACCCTCGGGAAATCTTCACTTAGTCTAGTCAAAGGACCATGCACCATTTCAACCAACAAATGATGATGAGGCAGCTGACCGTAGAATAGGAACAGATCAAGACCAATGAAGCGATTAACCGGACAAATTGGACGGTGATACTTTTCTCGATCGAGTGGTCAGATTCTCCAGTAACTGGTACTGATCAATGCACAAATGCACCCTGCACTATACTCTCCATACGGTCGATTTTAACGACTAAAGCAACACAGGTTTTTGATGTATTGAGGGGGAAGATACATTCATGATGAAGACCTTTTTCTGTATTGATATGATCGATCTGAATAATCCGAATTTGGAAATCGCTGTACCGATTGGTCAATTATCCACCAAAACTACTTTTCACCATGCAGCTAGCAGAATACGGTAAATATTATAGATGTAACAATTTATGCTTTTCGCAAGCAATCCAATGCAAAGTTCAACAAGGGCTTTACGAATATGCTCTCCTATAAAGATTTATTTTATAGTACATATTTAGTCAGGAATTGCAGGGATCTACATAGGATAAAGGTGTTAGTAGTGGAAAGTGTTCAAGGAAAACAGAATATTAAACAGGATATGAAGAAATGTTTTTGCTTGCAATTCAGCTAGCATTTGTAAATCATTTACTTTCCAATCCAAATCTCCAAGGCTCCATAAATCTATTCTGAACACACACCAAATCAACATGATTTCTTATGCCACACTCATCAGTTTCAGTTTAAAATTCTTTCTCACTGATGAAGTGTGCCTCGGTTTGGCAGGGTATCATTGTCTAATAAGCTGCTGACTGGCTTTCTCATTTTGGTGATTTTTTAATTTTATAAGAATTTAGTTTTTTTGAGGCTTGGCACTTAATGTCCTTTTTCATACCTTATTCTAGTCCCTAAAACAGTCCAGAAACAAATTGAAAATTAACATTTCTTTGGCTGCCAAAATCAATACACTGTTAAGATAAATCATAAAAACAATTGTGTAGATTGGGAATGGTTGTATTGAAGACATTGACAAGACACTCTCAAATTACGGGCAGTAACACGGTTCCTTGTTGATGAGTTGTAGCCACAGAAGCTGAAGCAAGTAATGTTAATATGTAAGATGAGGGGTTAATGATTTAGAGGCGAACATGCGAGCAGACAGACTTACCAATATGAACATATATGCCTACTGTTTGAAACTGGCTTTACACATAATGAGCTCTAACTGGCACTGAGAAAGAAAAAGAAATGGGCTGATACAATTCCAGGAAGCCGTAACCCAGCAACACAACACCAAAATAAAACAGTATACCAAAATAAGCAAATTAAAATCTTACAATTGCAATAAACATTTAAGGGGATATTTGTGTTTTACATCATTTTAACAGGATTGTTTTTTATTTTTTAAAATTGTGTGATAATATTTTTTATCGTTCTTATCGTCTTGAATTTTTTAGTTTTTGACTTTTTATATTTTGTCTAATCAGAACATTGGGTCTTTTATGAAATGACAATGTCATCCTTTTTATAATCAAAACTTTTCAAAAGAAACATGCTTAAATGATATAAAATAACTTTGTCAAAAAGTTAACAAAGGAAATATTTAAACATTAGTTTTGTTTAGTGACAATTTGTCATGCTGACTGTCAAACACAAAGCACACACACTTAGTTGTTAGGCCAAAACAATTTGATCCCAGTATTAGTAGAAACCTGTTAAACCTATAGTAATAAGCTATGCTGTTAAATAAGCCTGCTTATATTTTCATTGTTACAATAGCAAAACATGCAATTACATGTAATATGGCTGACTAACATGCTGATTGTGGTGATTTCATGTTAGACGGATGTGAATGCAGGGTTAGGATGGGTTATAATGAGGAGTCACTGAGATGATGATAATTACCACAACAACATAACCAACACCTCAAATTGAAAGGTGAACATAAACATAAAGAACACCACACATGCTGATCAACGGTATTACCAATATCTACATATACACCAGGCCTCATTCATATTGAGTAACTTTGTATTAAACATAATCCAGAATTTGATTTGTTCCTGGGGATAATGGTAGCATTGCATCCATTACCTGACATATTCTAGTTCTTCTCAAAATTACAAAAGTGATTTTCGTCATACTTCTCTTTCTTTGAGAAAGGAAGCCCTGAGGACAGACAGGTGTGATATGTAGATATCAGAAACACTCATTCTTCCAAACTTAACATTTGCAGCAACAAAGTGTTGATTAGATTTGATGCCCAAGCACCTCCCCAATTCGTTAAACAAAGTCAGACTGAAACATAGAGTGCATGACTTACCTTGATCTGTGTGGGTATACTGCTGAGCCCTTTGTCCGTCCTCGCTCCCACCTCGGCCGCTATCACTGGTAAATGTCTCCCCTGATGTATCACTGTGGGAGTCATCTTTGTGTAATAATTCTAACAGGTGTTTAACCTGCAATCAAAAATCACATATACATGACTGATATTTGTTCAAGCATGCAAATTATTGTAAACATCACAATCATTGAAAGAAACAGCAGAATCATTATAAACAACATCACAATCATTGTAAACAACATCACAATCATTGTAAACAACATCACAATCATTGTAAACAACATCATAATCATTGTAAACAACATCACAATCATTGTAAACAACATCACAATCATTGTAAACAACTGTCTTTTTACCAAATTCACTGATTGCTATTCTGCTAAAAGGATGCTAATGAAAACTGGCTATCCCAAAGAAAGAAAAAAATAAGGAATTTTTAATTCTAGCATCATCTACCACTGAATCATTTAAAATCGAATTAACAGCTTAACTAATGGTATTGGTTCTTTTTCAGATTGCTTTTGGTTAAGGATAAAAACAACTGTTATGTGTAGGAAGCAGTACAGTACAGCAATACATCAATCTTTCTCCAGAGCTATATACATGTCAAGTCAAACATTAGCTTCTTCACTCTGTATTTGCAGGCCTGCACACTTGGAAGTTCTAAATGTTACATTCTGATTGTCCAATAAAAAATACCTATAAATGGGTCAACTGAGGCATATTAAATGCCTATTTCATTTGATGGTTTACCCAAAATACAATTAACTTTACTCAAGTCTTACACAAATTGCATATTGACAATAGCTCCCTTCGGGATCGACCAATTGATGGTGTATGAACCTTAACTTCTTTATTTGTCATTTTACCTTTTCAGTCATTATTTAACAATGCTTTGTGTAGCATACAAGACACAATGTTAGAATATACCTCCATCATATAAGTGACATAACCTTAAGCATGTCATAGGTCAATCATAATGTTTGACAGATTGGCTTTCTGTTACCTCTGTTATTCTAACAGGGAAAATCTAACATAAAATGAACATACCTCTACTGTTCTTTTCTGTGGCCAATGCTGGTCTTTATGTGCTATGATATTATGTTGTGGAGTTTTCTCCAGCAGACTGTCAGGGACTGGAGACTGACAAACAGGACTGGAATGATTACTGGCTGGCACCTTCACTATTATGGGCACCTGTTGTTTAATGAGAAAAAGAGTTTATTAAAAAAAACCTAAGTATTCTAATGCTCATTTAATTAGACAAATAATTAATCCTACTTGAGACTATTTTCAGCCATCATTGGTTTAAAAGCAGTCAAGCTGATTTCTGGTTGAGATGAAGATGTATTTAGTATGGATCAGATGTTCCTGACTGAGCTAGGTACCACACATCTCAACTATAATCAGGCCTGGCACAAGTAGGTGGCATGTGTCGTGATACAGACCATCATATTTCTGACGCCCAAGTGTAAGTTATTTCCTGAGTAATCATTTCTATCTGAAGACTTATAAATTCGACCCTTGGGACAAACAGAGGAGACCTTAGTCAATCTGCCCACCATTATCAGTGGCAACTTGACCCCCTGACCCCCAATCACTGGCCTCAAGGATAATGCCAAATATTGAGATGTTGAGTGTCCACAAGAAGCTGATGGCAACAGATAGCATTTGAAGAAACCCCTAGGGCAAATAACCCTCTTGACACAAGCCCAGAAACAAGACTCCATCAAAATGAATTAGTCAATTTCCAGAGGATTATGGAGAGACTTGTAATTTATTATCTCTAGCATGTATGGCTTTATTCTGCCCGATGTTATAATGGACACTAGCATGGACATAGCATATGACCAGAATATCAAGTGGTGATGTCATCCAAACCAATATGTGGTTGTGACAAGACTTAAAGTATAATTAGCATTCCCGTACACATCCTGCTTAATTGCATTGAATGTAATTTATATTGAGCAATATCATTGAACAGCATGGACTTTCAAGGGAAGCGTTAGGCTTTATCTTAGAAGGGGAAAAAGATTTAAAATCTGAAAACAAGTAGAATTTCTGATCACTCACCTCTGTTGGACTTGGGTTTGTTGACAATTGATGTTGCCCTTTAAATGTTGAAAATGATGTATTATGAGTAGAGTTTGTTAAATTATGACAGTCTTTGTTCACTTCTTCAAGCGAAAAACTAACTTCTTTTTTCTGAAGTTTATTGTCATCAGATTCATTAGGTGATGAAGGGGGAGGAATTTTACCACTTAAACTACTTGAAGGACTTTCTTTTTGCTTCATGATTTTCTGCTCTTCAGACTTTGAACAATAGTTTGGTCTTCGAGAGTCTCGTTTCCTTAAAACAAGGCATATTGATACAATAAGCACTATAGATATAAGTACAGTTGCCACAACAACACAGATGACAATGATCATCATTGTGTTGCTATTGTCAGAATCTGCTGATCCTGTCTGTGTCCGAGTCGCATTAAGAATATGGTTTTTACCATTAACATTAGGAGGAATAGCCAGTGTCTCATTGTCCTGAAGAACTCTAATATGTAGCACTCTCCTTGTTGTTTGTCCATCAATCCCCTTGTCCTGGGCAACAAGTAATAATGCATAATTTCCTTCATCAGATTTTTTCATAGTCTTTCTCACAGTGAGAATTCCACTTACTTCATCTAAAGAGAACAAACCTTTGGGATCTCCCTCTTCGATGTAGAATGAAGTCTGGGCATTACGCCCATCGTCTATATCATGACACTCTATTGTTGCTATGACTCCACTGACATGTAATGAATGTAACACCTCCACGGTGTTATTCAGACCATTGGGGAAGGTGAACACAGGGGAGTTGTCATTCTTATCAGCCACAAGCACAGTTACCTGTACTGTAGTGTTTAGGGACGGTTCTCCCTTATCACGGGCTCGCACTATAAACACATGCTCTCTACTTTCTTCTCTATCTAGACCTTGGTTTATTCTAATTGTTCCATCTGTGGTGGAAATAGAAAATAAATTTTGGGGGTCTGATTTTGGTAAAATAAAATAAATGACTTTTCCTCCCAGACCTGAATCAAAGTCCATGGCATACACGGAACCAACAACTGTTCCCGGTTCTTCATTCTCGTCAATCACAAACTCATATTCAGACTGTTCGAATTCTGGACTTTCATCATTGACATCCAAAACAGTCACAGCTACAGTCGCCGTGTCTGCAGCTCGAGGAATGCCTCTGTCCTTAGCAATAACATTGAACACAATCTCTGGGGTTCGCTCACGATCAAGGCGTACTCTAGCCTTGATCCTTCCAGTAACACTATCAATAGAAAACTGGCTGCCAGCATCATTAGCTAATTCATACACTATTCTACCATTTTCACCGATGTCATTATCAGTGGCTGAAACCTGAACCAAACCGGCTCCAATTTTGTTGTTCTCTTCAATGGTCACTGCATATACAACTTGAAGGAATTCGGGATCATGATCATTCACATCTTTAACTTTGACAGTAAACTTTTTAGTGGCTGTTAGTGATGGCAGGCCACCATCCTGACAAAACATGGTCACCTCATACTCATCTTTAGTTTCACGGTCAAGCTGAGCATTTAACTTCACCTTGAAGTCCTTACTGTCTAACTTCTGTAATTTAAAGGTATCACTGTCTAAACGACAAGATACTTCACCATTAAGACCACTATCACCATCAATGACGCTAACATGGGCCACAAAACGCCCTGGAATAGCATCTTCAGGAATAGCAGCATACGTTCCTTCTGATAGTAGATTGAAGGTAATTGTTGGGTGGTCGTCATTAACATCTACAACATTCACAATTACCAGAGCTTGTGATGATTGTGAGGGAGTACCCAGGTCTCTAGCTTCTACTGTCAGCCGGTACTCAGAGTTGTACTCAAAATCTAACCCCTGTGTCAACACAATTTGACCACTTGTTTCATTTACAAAAAACATGTCTGAAAGTTTACCAACAAAATGATATGTTACTCTTCCATTGTCACCCAGATCTTCATCATTGGCCTTTACCTTGAGCAGTGAAGTTCCAACTGAAACATTTTCAGGTTTTGATACTTTGTATTCCGATTCTGTGAAAACAGGGGCATGATCATTAACATCAGTAACACTAATATCCAATAAAACTTCTCCCGTTCTCATTGGTTCCCCTCCATCACGAGCTATGACACGTACTTTATAAGAATCTTTTGTTTCCCTGTCCAACATATCTTTAACTACAAGATTGAGCTTAGTATTTCCGCCCGGTTGTTGCACTTCCTTTAATACAAAGGGGCCATCAAAGGGTTCAATTGTGTATGACTGAATGGCGTTTGTCCCCGCATCATTATCCCGAGCAGCTCGAAGTTCATAGCTGTCTTTGGTATTTTCAGGAATGTCCAACTTTAGATAATTCTGTGGAAACATTGGATATTTGTCATTGATATCTTCAATAGCAATGTTTATAGAAATCACTTGGAATGTGCGTCCACTATCAGATAACACTGCCACCTTAAAGGATACCATACAATTAGTGTCGGACGGATCACAGATTTTTTCTCTGTCAAGTGCAATATTACTGAAGATTTCTCCTGTGGTCTCTTTGATTCGGAGGAACGTTGAGCTGGGGTCATCTTTGGGGAGGAATGAAAAGCGGAGTGTTTTGTACTCTGATGAGGGAAGGGTTTGCTCTAAGTTTGCCGACATCTTGATGTTGCCAATGAAGGTTCCTCTGGGTCGTTGTTCTACAGTCCTGTACGTGATTTCCTCAGCCAAACACACCGCGAGCAAACCAGCCACCAGGTAGATAACAACAGACATCTTTAACTTTCCTGCCATTTTCATATCATGTAACAGTCCAGGTGTTCAAATCCACATATGTCTCATAACACAGCCCTGAAACATAAAGAAACATTAGAATAGTAAAATTGTTACACAACTTTTATATCACATCATTGAACTGGATAACAAAGTCTGTACACAATACATGTTCCACTCATCACAAATGTTTACACATCCACTAAATGTGACAATAGTCCGATTTCACCTACATGTATTCATTCAGTGTAAATCTCCCAGAAGGATGTAGACCTGTGTTAAGGTTGTAGGTGAAATAAAAAAAATTGTTGGTGTGCTGTATAAAACTGGTAGCCTGAACTAGAAGGCAATGGCTTATAAATGGATTAATCTGGCCCACCCTCTAAGAATGGGACTGTGTTAAGTGTGTTATGTGTTCTGACAAGTCTCCCAGTGTTTTCAGGTAGCAAGTGTTAATCACTTGCACACCTGAGCTAATCACCTGACACAAGAAGTATTACTCCATATATACACACACCTGGAATTCTCCCAACAAGATCCCATTCTTAATACCATTGTAAGAACTTATTAACCATAAGACAGGTACATCTATCAGAGTAAATCTCCAAGACAAAGTACAGGCACTTGCCAAGTTAGAGGGGAACAAAAGATTGTGAGTCATAATGCCATTTTATTAACCAGATTAGTGCCATGTTAATCCAAACAGCAGGTAGCCATGGGGGAAATCAAATAACCCATTACCACAGACAATTAACAATATCAATCATACAGTAAGGCCTTCACACCTTTGTAAGGAAACAGTTAATAGCCAGCTTATACAATAATTCAATTAAAATGTCTGCATTGTAATACATTAGCACTAAAATTGGATTAGAATATTAAATAAAAGTTTTAGATAACTTTAATAAAAATTGATTGAAATTAAAATTGCTGGTGCCATATGGCCAAAGAAATTTTCTACTCAATTGTAATTATAATGTGAGCATTGTGAATCATGTTAGCAGTAACACTGCTTCTACAAAGACTTCTCAAGGTTCCAATGAATTACTTTATCTCAAATTTAAAGCTTAAGCTGCTATAATATGGCATGAAATCCTTCTCTTCACTGTACAATACCCTTAATCACCTCAAATTTCATTTATGACCAATTCTAACTTCTTTGCTTGCTGTGACAATATTTCAGCATGTAATCAAACAAATTTATTTTTTCGGAGAAATGTTGATGCTTTCTAACTGAAAAATTCATCTTCGGCCTCTCAGATACAATTTCAAAGTCTTTAAAATAACTTCTTTGAGAGGCATAGAAGCAGGGATAGTAACATAACAAGATATTTTATGTACAACTTCTGGGTTTATTGACGAGCAATAAAGCCAGAAGTTGTATATCCATAAAATATCTTGTTATGTCTTTAAAATAGCTTCCAAAATAATAATTTTATGGACGAATTTGAGGCTATTTTGCCAATTGACCATTTAAACATTATCTGAACTCAATTAGATCAAATCTTTGCACGACTGGTAATTTATCATTGGAACATGTGTCCTTTTCACTTTTTCTTTGGATAAATAATTTGGTAGTTTCCAAGCATATAATATATACTCATTTGATAATTCATTTCTATAGATGCATCATTTCACATTGTAAATATTTATTTTATGTTGAATTTCATGTGTAATTATGGATTTATTTTTAATCAGCTTTAGACTAAAACAACATGGTAATTAAAATAACACTCCAAAAGATATACTCCAACCAAATTCTAAATACCTAAAGAAACACAATAACATGTTTCTACAAGCTGACTAAAATACATTCAAGATCTAGTATATAAAATTGTTTGTTTGAGGAAGCCGAGGGAGTATTCTGCAGGACAGGCCAACCCGCTCCCCCACGGGGCAGTATATAAAAACACTTTTGTCAGATATCCTCCCAAGGATACCATCTACATATTATTACTGATCAGAGGGACATTCTAAACCTTTTCTTTGAAAAATAAACCTTGTCAATCTACAGAAATATTATACTACTGGAAGGGCCATAAAAAAAAGATTCCTAAAAAACTCACCCTGTTAGAAGAGGCATATTAAATGAGGCTCTCCGGTCAAATCTGAGACAGCCTACTTTCAAGTATCTTATGATTGAATTACAGTCGACAGGCAGGTAACAAAATACCGTGGTTGCACTTAATCACCATAGTTTGATGTGCTTTGAGATAGTTAGTTGAACAGTAATAGATCTGTCTTTATCTTAAGATCTACAGTGTAATAGAGAGAACAGAGTATATCTGAAGTATGGTCCATGTCGATATTAGAGTGAACAGATCCCACCCAAAGAGGTTTGCCTAAGGCAGTTGTCCACAAGTCCCCTTACAACAACGACAACACTATAACATAAACAGACATTAACTCTATAAATCTTTCAGAATTGTATTACAGGTGAAAATCAGATAACACCTTTTTGACAGAAAATAAATTAGAGACAAAAAAAACTTGCATAGATTCAATCATGATAAATCTAAATCAATAATGGCTTTAAGCATAAAACTGAAATTAAGACACACACTATTTTTTACTGACAACTACAAAATTGGTTCACAAGGGAACTACATATATACAGGAACAGATTATGAAATGAAAATTCACCAATTCAATTTATTGCTACAGTGCTGAAATGCGATCCTCTTGAACATGAGGAGGAATAGTGAGATGAAGTAATATGAAAACGTTGATCAGGCTGGTGGAGGTTCTATCAGTAGATCTAAACATTGAAACAATTACAGTATAGCATTTCACTGACAATACGATTATTTATTGCCACAGAGACAATTTCCCTTAGTTCAGTTACATCCATGCTACTCATAACCTGAGTTAGAAACAGGGGGAGAGGACATGTGCCTGTATCCACTAGGGCTTATGCAGTTTATTAAGCTTGCACCATTAACACACAAGGGCTCCCAGTAAAATGCAACCTCAACTCTCTCTCTCTAGTCCAGACTGTTAATCTCTGTGCAACTTAAGATAACATAGAATAAGATTTATTTTATGTCAAACTAACTAAGTCATGTGACCCATGTGCAATCAAAATGTTGATTATTTCAAGCCTTTTTGCGCTCAAATAAATTTTCCGATCGCCCATTGCTTTGCTCAAATGCTCAATACTGTAGCACAGATGCTTGTTTAATACAATATTAAAAGTTTTGGGTTGTAAGAAATTCTCTTCTGCCAGTAACGCATTGCATCTATTTTATTCATTGAGTGTAAGGACAGTATGAACATATCTGTAAAGTTATGTTAATTGCATTTTTCCTGATTCCATAACTGCTTTGATACATAACAATGGGCACAAGCTTAGAAGAGTCAGCACTGAAGGGTAGAATTTATAGCCGGAGGCGCCTCAATTCACACCCAATAGAGATGTCATCTGTAGGAATATTAAGTGTGTTTTTCCAGGTCAGTTCTTAGAGCCCCATCTTTAGAGTGTAATCACCAGGGAATAATCAGATAAGGGAGGACTTTATTAAAGAAGCCATATAAGAGAGCATCTGGACCAGTATCAAACACTACCTCATTAATCCAACCGAGATTAGAACTTAAATACATTCATGTTTGAATTGTCTCAGCTATATGTTTGATCAGTCTTCAGGATCTGATTCACAGATATGTGTATTAATTCTGAATAGTTTTAATGACTACTCTAATATTGTGACCCTGTTGGTAGAATCAGCATCAAAACAGTAACCTGTCTAAACATCTCACATGATCTTTGTCTAAAACGGTTTCCGACAAGAGTGAGAAGAAATGATGGAAATGAAATTGAGATCATTTCTTGACATCTCTTATCAATAATTACCCCTATTTCTCAATAGTCAACTACTCCTTCAAATCTAATTCCTTCATGTCCAGTGCTGGACAGAATCACATAGTGATGGTCCTAGATTAAAAAAACATTGACTGATCGTTCCCCCAAATTAATGTTGGTTTAATTTCTATCAGGTTTTCCTTTAATGACATGGGCCATGGATTAGCAAAGAGTTTGGAGTGTGAGACTGTGTGGAGATGATAGGACCAGAAGACAATGGTTTTGTTTGAGGGACATGGAGGGTGACAATGATGGTGACAATCCAGAGAGATGACTCAGGCCGTTAGTTCTCTAACTGATCCTAACTCTCCTGGATGTTTAACATGCCCAGATCTCTCCACAGAGAGCTCAGTTGATGCCATTAAGTCACTCTTAGCCATTGGGACATTTTCCTAATTCATGGCCATTACCCTGCCCCCGTAACAGCCATGTGTGAACAAACACTGAGGGGAAATCAATGATATACATAACAAAGAGAGAACAAAGGCAGAGAAATCACTGATCAGAACAAGGAATAGTTGGCCTCTCAGTGTCATGTGGAAACGCTGAACATTGTCACTGCCACAAAAGCCAGACCCGGGCAACACACTTTCTGAGAGCCAACAAAAGCCCACAAAAAGGCTTTAGAAATGGCAAACTAGATTTTCATAAAGTTCCCTGATTTGTCATTTTTGACAGATGTAGGAGTTCAAAAATAATAAGCTACTTTGCACTCACATGTTTGCAAGACTACTTTTTAAGCCTGTTGGACAAAATTATGCTGAACTTAATTATCAAACTCAACAATGGTTTTTTTTGTGTATAGTTCAATATTCTCGACAGAAAAAAAAACCAAACAGAAATGTGGATAAAGGGTATTTTAGGGATTCTAGCTGTCTGGACCAGCTTAAAAAGTAAATTTTTTCGCACAACTGGCTTAATGACTAGACATAAATTGCCGTTGAGTAAGGCTAGCAATTAACCAAATAGAAACTGTGGAGATAGCTTCGAGGATTTATTGATGCCTGTCGTTTTGATGACATTATAAATTACACACTGCTGTATGACAATGGCATTTCTATACTTGTGTTCCAGCAGATAAAAATCAGTCCACAGATTTATGAGAGATGTGAAATTTTACAACCATCGGGTTTGATATTTGACAGTTATGTCATTTTGTTATCTAAAATCTAAGTCATCTAATATTTACAGCTTTACATTATGATCAGGAATGCATGTTCTAGAAACAAAAGCCAGTAAATCTTGTCATCTTTATGTCTGAGGCCTGATGCATCCAGGATAAATTTAGGTAGAAGTATTTAATATTTTATCACTGTAGATATACCAAATTCAACATCAACGTCATGATAAGCTATAAAATAGAAGATAAGCTGTCCAAGGCCCCAGAGCAAAATCATATTTCCAAGTTGATTCTCCATCTGAATTTATTTCCAGGGCTAGTAATAAAGCAATATTGGTTTGAGCACGAAACCTAGATAACCTATACAGTGGCAGCTGAAGTAGAGGCTAGGTAGTTAGACAAAACCAGGATACTGTAAAATAGCTTTCCACTTAATGGGATAAGCCATTATCTCGATCAGAAAGTATACAGACTGTGTGTCGGACACATTTGATACCAGCCCAGGGTATCATTACCTTCAAACACTCTAACATTAAAGCAGGCAAGCAAGAGTTTTGCTGCAGTAATTTTAGATGAAATCACACAGTGTCGGTACACAAAGCAAACCCGGACAGAAATCAGCTTGGTTATGGTCACGACAGCTATGCATGTTGCGGGCAATTTACTTTTGATAAGAATCAGCCATTGATATCAAAGCGAGTTTCTCAATGGCACAATCTAAACACATGGGTCATTGGTTCCGAGATTGCACAGGTGAGATGGGTCCAGGTATGGGAGGTAACACTTGACTAAAGGAGCATAAAAACAAGTATAATTTCAATCATTCAGTAGTTCAGGGTGTCTTTTATCACAAAAGTCAATTTTGATAACAGCCAATTGCCAAAAACACAGTGAAATATATAAATTCAATGTAAATAAAAGAAAAGACTCCTATTTTACTTTTGTTTCAGGAATTGACATACATGAAGATGTCACTTGGCCACAATATTAATTAATTGATTCCCTCTTTATGTACAAAATAATTTGTTTAACCGATGATTCCTTATGTGTAGGCGGAAGTAAAATTCAGTATTTTGAATTCTCAGCAGGACGATATCAGGGTGTGACTAATGTTACCTAGTCTGATATATAAAGAGAACTCAGTGTCAGCTGTAAGTGCCAGTCACTCTCAGTGAAGTAACACCCTCACATCCCATCTGCTGAGGTGAAGTCCTTGACAAGCCTAACTGCCTATTGCTCAAATCTCTATAAGATAAATCACAGGTTAATACCACAGCTGTCATACAACATCTACCCCAACATTCTGCATTTCACCGGAAAACATTCTGTCCAAAAAACAGCAAATTTTTATTAAATAGGTTCATTTTGAGCTTCTGTGGCAGATGTAAAAAATATCAGCACATGTTTTTGTCAAACTGAATACTAATCTATTAGAATTTTAACCATTCTCCAAGTCATGTCAGACAAAAAGGTCTGTAAAATCGAGACGCTAATTAAGTCTATGTTATCTTCTATACTTGTAATACCTCACCGACATGATTTCAATCCGGATGTTAACAACACATACTGTAACATCCATGTCCCTGTTTTTATGGCAGTTGTGGGAAAACCCTAAACATATAACTATATCTCAAGATCTTTGCGTACAAACAAAATCTCAAATCATCCCTCCTGAATATAAACATGCCAGTTAAACTGGGGTGGAGATAAAACGTTTTGAAATTGAATATCAACGCTGACATACTAAACAGTTGCAGAAATGATAGGGTATAGGGAGTAGTTGTGTTGAGTGAATCTTTGATAATTTTCTGCCAGTCTGGTAAATATATTCTTCACAAGCAAAAGTTTACCACTGTTGTTTGATCGAAGTAACAGAAACTTAATACAGGAAGGATGGTATACAAGTAAGCCTACCAATAATCTGTAAAAGTGGTTAATGGTGATGCGAATGCTGGGAGAGAGGAGACCTCAGTCTGTCAGCCTGGGGTTACCTTCAGACTGACACAACCCACAAACACTTGGCACCCCAAACAAACAGCTGCCGTAGTGTTAACTTTCCTGGTGAAATAATTTCCTCTAAACGAAACTGAAGTGTTTAGGGCAGAACATTTAACCAAGGTAAACAAGTTCCCTTACAAAACACACATTCCTTTCAAACTGTCCACTATTTAACTAGCAAACTGCCAAATTACTAACATACATATTGGTCTTTGTTTTACGCCATTTACTGAATATAACATTCCCATTTACTTCTGAAAATCTAGAGAAACTCCCCATTACTACATATTCCACAACTGTGTTTGTCTTCACAACTTCTCTTACTCTTCACAAATTCCCTTACTTGGACACATTGTTTTCTTGGTATATTAATACATTAATCAAGATACATATTTCATCTAATAAAAGATCCAATAAAATATCTTCCAAAATTAAAACTTTACACACTTTAGTAAGGCAATAGTGACATTATTAGAATTGAAATAACCTTGTAGCAAAACAAATTCAATAAAATTCAAATAAATTCCAGTTATAAAATATCGTTAGGTATGAAATCAGCAGTACATATATTGAGTAAAATCAATTGTTTTAAAACATTTCCATCAACAATGAAATAATCAGCGTTTTACCTTTCACAGATGTATGTTATGGCTGTCTTACTTGTTGATAACTCTTTGCATATAAACAATAATCCTTTGGAAATATGCAATATAAAAAATCTATGAAGCCCGATAGCTGGTGATATTCACAGTATAAAGTCCACTCTATTGACAATTTTACAACACACAGCTAATACAATACACAACACTGGATCTTTCAGGGGAAAAAACCCTCTTATAAACAGATATCCCGGTCTAATGCCACCGTCTCGTGCAAAATCCTGTTTAAAGATTATCTTTTAAAAATGTTAGCCTGTAATTATACTATAATAGTTTTTGGCAAAGGAATTTTATGTACCACAATACAGCTATGAAAATCCACTCATTCTATTGGACAGAGGCATGGCTTACAACTGAAGGGGGTCTCTACTTTAAACTACTTAGAGATTAGCCCCTGGTTATAGTCTGCTACAAAAAGCTCTTTACCAACAGTCAAAGGGCCCATTGATGGATGGAATTAGTGACTTTGATAACAGGTCTGTGCCACCTGCAGTGAACTAGAATAATCTAATTACAGACCTGTGCCAACTACAACACTGCAGAATGGAGAAACTGCTACAGAAAAGACAAACAGTAGTCCTGCTTTATCCTCTAACAATGCACCTTAATCAGCTCAAAGAACAAGATTCAACTTAATCTTGTTATCCCCTCAATATTACACGACTTTAACATCTCTAATACCCTACAATTAAAGTTTTGAATTCAGAGTTGCTAAGGCAGATAAAGAAGGTACTAATCATTACACAATTGACACCACTTCAGATACCTGGTAATTAGCTTCAACCCCTCCTAAAAACTCTACCAGGTAGAAAGACAGTTGGTCTGTCTATAATATCATCTACACAGGGGTTTGTCTGATTTAGACAAAATGAATTACCCAGGTCAAATTTTAACTGTCCAAGGTAATAAAAATTATATGCTTCTTAATACCTACAATTACTATTTATGGAAGGTATAAAAGCAATTTTGTTAAGTACAAATATTTGGGCCTCAAAAATGAGTAGCCTGTTTTTTTGTTCATAGATTAGTGAAGTCTGATAGAAAAAATCTTTTTCTTTAGCATAAAAATGTAAATGTTCGTTTAATACTTGACATGAATATGGACTTAACTGGTTAATGCTGATAAATATAATCCATTTAGTTTATATATGTAATCTGAGATGAACAGGTCTGATTTTGTCATTTAGCATTAATTATAACATTCACTCTGGTAATGTGATTAAAATTAGTTTGTCTATAAACTGTAGGTAACAAGAATGCACAGGTAGGGTGTTTGTGCCCACTGTGATCAGGTGAGAAGGGGGTCACCTGGTCTGTTTGAAGTGTGCCACTCATTAAGATACCCTGATAGGCCAACAAAGGAAGAGAGGAGTGTGCCTGCTGGCAGTGATAGTATAAGGTGAAATAGCCACTTACCTAGGTAACAATAACTCTATTGGATCTGAACAGGGGGTAAGCAGATCACCTAACTTATTGTGTTCTAGCTGATTCTTAACAATGGCTACATAACTGGATCAAACATCTTCACAGCACTGATCTCTCGGAGGCCTTCATTCAGCCCCAGGCTCAACAATCTGACCAGCAGTGAGACTTCAAGGGAAAGTCCAAGAAAAGTGTTTGCTTCCCACACAGGATTACATCAACAGATTTTCAAACGTCCACTTCAAACAAGTCTTGTCCACTTATAATAGTGGGAAAAAATATTAGTTTGTGAAAAGATTGGTATTTCTGAAGCCCTGCCATCCTGTTGGATGTAAAGGAAAATCAATAACGTCAAGCCAGTAAGTTAGAACAGTTCCAACTGTAATCAGCTAGCGTGATATCACTTGTCTAACGTCCGACCAAATTACATGTATTAAGCTATATTGATCATCATATATCAAATCGTAACAAGATTTGTGTATGTATATGTATGTCCTCTGTAACATATTCTGAGACACAGGCTAAAACTGAGTTCAATTGCTCTTTGAGACATGACCAGAAATGGTAATATCGGATTTGTCTTGGTACTCATCAAATTACTTTTGACGCTGCTAAAATTAACTGGTGGCTCCAGTCAAGAATATATAACTATGGGGCGCGATTCAGTGAGCTGTGAACGGATGACAATTTCTGAGTAAATCACAGAAGATTTCTCTGATCATGATTGAGAGGGCAAGTGAGGGCAGACTGTAACATTATCTGACTGTGCTACTGGCCGGTTCAGCTGGGGACACAGATACCATGTTCTGGGCTATCCTACCCCCCTCTCCTGCCTCACTGCTACCCCCAATGACTCTGTTAACCTCACTCCCGCACATTGTTAACCCAATTAGGGCAGGGTACCCAGCAGCCTCATCACTGCATTCAATTACCTCATTAAGACAGAGTTCAGCCAGGCAGAACAACACGTCAAAAATAACCCCATAAAACCATGGATTACACTCTGATTAGTATTGTCAATCAAACCAGAGAAAGTGAACAGCACTGAAATTACAATCAGCGGACATTGATGTCAAGTCAGAAATGTCCATTCATCAATTTATAGTATCTACTTCATTTTTCTTCTTACTTAAAGGACATTGGAAAACTGTAAAGGCAAAACTTTATAGGTTTAAATAATAGCAGCAAAGACAATTCGCTGTCAAATAACCCATGCATGAAAACTCTATTACTTACAAACATAATAAATATTTACGAAAACATTTACAGAAAAATCTTGACAATTTGCTTCTAATAAAAGCGTAGCAGGACAGCTAAATCAATAGGTTGTCAAATAAACAATCTCCAAAAGTGCCTTTTTAAACGAGAACATACCTATGATATAGATCATATACATCTATGTCATGATAACAAAAACGTTATGAAAATTAAATCTGATTTATTATGCAATAAGGCGCCATTTAAAAGAGATAAAAGGCCAGCACAAACTGAGGGATAATGAAAACAAGTATTTTTCAATAGTCCAACAATTAAATGGACGATGAAAGACAAAATATACTCTGAAACTAGGGGGATATTTAATTTGACAACATTTGCAGTGCAGATCATCAGAAACGTAAGCCAGCCCTCTCAATTCAGAAATCTGCCATGGCAATAAAATTTGCTGTGGCTAAACATTTTTGCCTCGCCAATTTTTTAGATAAAAGACGAAAACTGCTACGGGCCTCGGCTTTTTTTTTTTGCCATGGCTGATCAATTCACCTCGGCAATTGCCGATTGCCGAGGTGAATTGAGAGGGCTGTAAGCAATATCCTCAAATGCTGATCGAGTATTAATCATTATATCAACATTGGATTAAAAATTTATAGAAAAGTGAGATAAAAAACTTAGGCCTAAAATCATGCAATTATGTTAAATAAACGTCTCATTTATCAAAAGAAGAGCAAACAGGAGAATGACATCTTACATTTAAACTTATTTGTTTGAAGTACATCTCCACTTCAAATAAACGACCTTAACTAGAACTGTCAGCCCATACGGCCCAAATAAACAGAGACAAAAGAGAAACAGTTCGAGGAGAGTACCACAAATTATTAGCAGCTAACAATGTCATAACGTTACCTTACATCAACAGCCTTTGATCTTTCTAGTCACTTTGATCTTTACAAACACACTGAGTGACGATTTGATGTGAACCAGACTTGATTAAACAAACCAACACATCAAGTCAGTCAGCGTGAAGATACATCTATATAGATATTAAATAGTTTAATTAGGCGAGACCGTCTAGATTCAATCACACATAATAGACATAATTCAATTTGAGCTTACGATGTGTATATATATGTTAGTTTGATTCTGTCATCACATATTTCACAACAAAATCCTTCCGTCTGGCTTAAATATTATGTAGGCACACTTATTTTGCAAGGAATTTCAGCATTATTTTAGCGCTTTACAAAATGAAAAAAGCAAGGTCAAATGTAGGGAAATAGTTTTCATTATAGGCTTGATAGCTTATCTGTATGTGAAACGGTGCTGACATTAAAATCAGATTACTGTCCCATCCATGCTATCACCATATTAACACGGTCTCATTAACATACACATATTGCTGCCAGTATATGAAATTATTATTCATGCTCAAACCATGCTTCTGGTTGAGTTGGCTTAAATGCATGGACGTATATGTGAATAATATTTTATATACATAGGTGGGAAACTGGTGAAATTCCAATTTACATTCATACATATTGAACTGATCTCAAATAAAACACAATAAAATATACATGTACTGACATTAATCTAAAAAACAATCTGCATAGGTTTCCATATTAATTACACACAATATAAAACAAACTGAATTACTTACATATCTTAATTAAATTATTTTATAATTGAAACTATGACTTACTCTTTGACATCCTACTGGAGGTAGTGCTAATAAGTAATTATCCTATTTAGTCCTTTAATCCAATCACTGTCCATAAATCTGAAAACAACAAAAGGGAAATATTTGTACAGTTAAAACAAATAAGGAGGTCTGAATCTCAAATAAAAAGAATATTACAATCTTTAAAACTAAATATGGCAGTAAAAGATTGGGTAAGTTTTGTTATGTCTTCTTGCTAAATGTTTTTTTTTACACATATGTATTTATATATCTTGGAAACTTTGAAACATTGAAACTTTCTCCTAGTTTAATGAATATCTTTGTCATTTATTTTTTTATGTTTTATCTATTGCCTGAAATTGTATGTATTTGTCCTCGGATATTACATGATCTTGTATGTGTCACAAAACAAAATTTCTTATTTTTCTCCTGAACAAGATTACTGGAGTCCAAAACTTGTACCATGATAAATAATAAAGTTGACAATGAACCAATACATATTTACAGATAAATGACAATTGTTACACACACTGGCAGATCTTCTAGGAAATAATATGAATCCCCTGATGGTACAGTCCTACACACCCCAATATAATACAATATAGTTTCACAGTCTTAAAATACTTTCCCAATCAGAGATAGCTGAATGAGGAAATGGTAATATTACTGACAGGTTGTTAGGCGGTTCTACTTAAAGCAGTTTTTCCAATACATATCAATAATAGTCTAGAGTTTCACTCTGGTGCAGAATGAAGCTTTAGAGAGAGAATCCTGGCTGCCAGCCACGTTTCTACACAAGATAAACTGTCTATATTGAGAGGAAGGTTAAGTAGAAAAGCAGCATAAGGTTTGATAAATCTGAACAAATCTCCATGTACAATGACAGTCATACGGAGAGAGTGGAGATATTGTCAGCTATTAGTGTGGATTAAAGCACAGAAGGAGATACTATCTGTCTCTTCCCATTACAACTACACTAAATATTTTTATAAATGGACTTTTATCCAAACCAGGGATTCCTCTCATTTCACTGTCATTATTTTTAACAATGGATACACTACTCCACATATAGCTTAACCTGCTAGAAATGTATATTCTCAAAGGAGGCATGACAATTCTAATAAGAATTTTTGATCATATTTGTCTGTAGAGATGATTAGAAGATTTAGAGCTATGTTTCTATTCCCAGTTCAGTTCCTGCCCCACTCCCTTCATCCATCAAGCGGACATGGCTATCTAGCATCATCAACTATGGTATTGGGCGATATTGAGAGCTATTGAACTGGTCAGCCCTTCATTTACTTTCTCAAGATGCATGAAGAACAAATCAACATTTTAGAGAAACACTTTTCGGCCTTATTGATAGGCACTGAACTGACTACCACTTCATTTACTTATTCCGGATGTGTTGAGAGCAAATGAAAATATTAGATATTACATTTGCATTGGTCTCACAAGAAGTGTTTTATGAAACTTCCGTTATTGCTGATGGTTCAACAATGAAGTCTGGACCAGAGAATGTCTACAGGCTACCAGATCAACCTCCACTCTTTTAATTGTGTGTAGAGGGAGGTAATTGTATCAGCGGATACTAAAGGCTTCCTAAACCTCCTGCTAACATCCTTTAACTTGAAATGGATTGGAAGCTGTAGAGTTAATCCTCGTGATAATCCCATCAACTTTTAATCCATCAGATATTCCGGAAACAGTGAATGTCTATGATCTAATAAGAGCATAGTTGACTGTTGGAAGTTTTCAGTAGCAGCACCTTTCTTCCTTCTGGCTAAAAGGTGATTTTTGGTCAGCATATATGAGAAAGATAAACAGGATAATGCCCTAGTCTTGTTAGCTACTTTTAATCAGAAAGACTACAAGATCTCATTATCAATAAGTCTTACTTACTATGATTTCATTGGCATTTCCAACATAACCATAAGCTTCCTCAGATTTCAGAATGGATATACTTTTTATAAATATTCAGGCATTTCTAGCATTGTGAACTATCCTAGAAAAGCTGAACTTATATAATGTAGTCGCTTCACTTAATTATACAACAGATTCTAAAGCCCATGGACACTGGAATAAAACCATCACAGTAAGTCCATTAAGTCTTGTAAATAATTTAACAACACCATCAAACTCTATGTTAACACAATCAAGTCAATTAGTGGAGAGATCTGGCGACAATGTAGCATGTTCACGCTCAATTATCTGGGAACTATGGTCAGCCATGGACAGTTACTTTCCAATCTGTCTTCTTCCCATCTGACAGCAATGGCGACTACAGATATTTATGGCGTTCCTCTGGATACACCAGGGAAACGGAGACAAACACAGGATAGTGTCGACAAAAGAATAAAGGACCCACCACAATCAGTGTCTTTCTTCACCCTGGGAATTCCACCCAACTTTATTGCTAATTTTCCCATTTTATTCTTGAGAAAAGCCCCTCAGAGATTAAACTAAATGCATACAGAGAAATACACAAGAACAGGAGGGATTGAAATTACAAACACAAATGAATGTCTGTCTCAAAATGACACATTCAAATAAAGAAATATCACTTTCTCCATTTAAATATTTGATACAATTACACTTTTTTAAATGGTTTTCCATAACACCAATCCTTATACACTACAATGTGTTTAATTGGGATTGAATGTTGTACTTAAGGCTATTGGACTAATTAGACAGCGTGTGATGATAATGAATGAAGGACATAACATCCACTAGCAACAAACAATGGCCGCATAGGATAAAATAGAAATACATCACAAAACAGATTGGCTTGGTGTTGCTTCTTTTTTCCGAGGGCAACAGGAAGCTCACTTCAACTGACCAACATATAAACTATGTCCATTACTATGGTACACGATAAATTGTTTATTGGGCGAAACATTGTTCATAAAAATAAACTAACAGCTTGTCTCCATGAACATGGAATATATTGCCATATTTAGAACTGTCCACCAAGCATTGCCAGGCCAAACTCTCTTCCATTAAATATGTCAGAGCATAATATTGCAACATAAGATCCATCGATCACTTTAATGAGAAAACTGAAAATCTGCCGTCACTTCATAGCAGTGATGGAATAAGGAACTATCAGAGTGGACAGAAGGTAACATTGGCCATTCAACTCCATATAGATCATAGGGGAATAAATGTCACACCTCTGAGAAGATGACAGTCAATTACGCTCGTTCCAACAGGCCAAAACAGCTTTTTGCATAAAAACAATTTCTAGGTGATCAATTCATCAAATTTACCATGACAAGGAAAACAAAAAGTAATCACCAGTCCTACCTGTTATAGTAGCATGGGGGACCTGAACAGGAATAGCTGCCACAGTATAGATCAGCCACTCAACACCTGGACACAGAAACATTTACCTGTCTCAGTTTAGCAGACTTTTTTTATATTTTCTGTGGTGACGATAAAACATGATTTTTAATACTGCACTGAAGACTCTAGGGAAATCAATAGAAGTTTTTTCCATGCAAACCCAGTGTGATACACATCCTTTCAATGTCCATACACTCGACTAGATTACATGGTGTTAATGTTCATCATGCTGGGGCAACGCTTTGAAGCAGCTAGTCCAAAGCGATGTGAATTATTTACTATCAGAAGGAGATAAAATAAAAACATAGCGGGGAATCCTTTTAATACATATTACAGCCTAATTAACAGGGTGATCACTTACCGTGAAATTTGACGTTTTCAACTTGAATGCTTCTGATGAGAATTTAATCCCAACTTTGACGATATATAATTTTTTCTTTTATCTTCACAGCAATATGATAAAAGAAAAGTGTGATAGAGATAAAAATAAAAATCTCCTAACAAAACAATCACAGCTTTTACGTTCTTTGACATGAAGCAAAAGTTGCTTTAGAGTGTCTTTCACATTACGGTAAGAATAGTCCTGGTTAGTTTGTGGTGACCTATTAGAATGACATCTGGACGTTGTCACAGTAGGTGCATTGGAATTGAGAAATAAAAACTTCTCATCTATCACAATGAAAGTAGCATGTTATCTGAGCGCCAGTCGCATAATGCCAGACAAGTCAACTTCACAGCTATAAGAGCTTCATTGTTTGGACTTGTGTTATTTGTTGACACTGTTTTTGAGTGGGTAAATGGCTAACTATTTCCCCCAAGCTCTGATGCATATTTGTCATTTCTACCATGAGCTTGGGTCAATAGCAACATAGCTCTCATGTGTCAGTGAAGCTTTGGTCAGCTTTTAACCAGGTGGGCTAGGCTTAGCCACCAAAGACTTGCCATTTCATTTTCCCACCACCAAACAGAGGAGTATTGTCTTAGAGTGTTTCTCTATTTTACCTCCTAACAAAACACAGCAGCCTGAAGCAAGTTTGAAGATTCAATTTAGACTGTTTACAGCCAGCCTCACACTCCAAACACAAGTCCAGGCTTTATCAAGGTGATTTGAAACCTTATTCAAACAGTAGCCTTACCTTAATGAGTTGTTACCTGAGAAGTAATGTCAAGTTAAGACCACACTCCAAACTATCACCAAATAATGGCTAATTTCAATTAACAACAAAAGCCTAAAACACAAAGGCTCTATACATTAAATCAAACATTGAGAGCTAACAAATTAAGAAATTACAATAAATTCCAAGGTCTGTTATCACAAAAAACATACTTTTTAAAACAAATATGGAAGTATCACTCACCAACTTAACAAGCCTTAGATTGGCATCAATTATTATGTCATCATGTAAACAACAATAAAACGGGACATAAGTGCGAAATTGTGAACAGTTAGAAAGCCTCTCATCAAACAAAATCATTAAATTTGAAAGCACGGTAAGTTCAGAAAAAGTAAACTGATCAAAAAGACACTGTTGCCTAAATTAAGCTTTTATCCACTTTTTCTAATAAGTGTATTATTTTTGCTATTAAAATGAGTTAATAATTGAAAACATTGTTGGCAAAATGAATAATATATTCAATGTACAAAACAAACCAACCCAAAATTTGAATTGAAGCAATACAAAAGCCGAAAAGAACCAATATTGTTTCATCACCTGTTTTAATCACTCAGTTCAAAATGTTAAAGGTAAAAAACACCTCAAGGTAAAACAGATCCTACACTGAGATGCTGGGAGTTATTGTCTCCTCTTTCCTCCAGATAGAACTGGGCATGATATAGGGCCAAAACTTAGAGAAACCAATTTTACATCTTTATGTAAATGTCTCACAGCCTTTTGCGTTTGTATTCCCATTTTGAAAGAAGCTTATCATACCAATTTTAAAGAAAAAAAATTTAAATGACCTACTTAAGTGCATTTTAAAGTTTGTATCCTCAGAACAGATGAAGGTAAGATGATGTAAGACACAGTACCCTCAGAACAGATGAAGGTAAGATGATGTAAGACACAGTATCCTCAGAACAGATAAAGGTAAGATGATGTAAGACACAGTATCCTCAGAAAAGATGATGTAAGACACAGTATCCTCAGGTAAGATGATGTAAGACACAGTATCCTCAGAACAGATGAAGGTAAGATGATGTAAGATGAAGGTAAGATGATGTAACACAGTATCCTCAAAACAGGGAATAAGCTTACTGTAATTTGGTTATTGAGTGTGCTGGTGTGAGGGAGGGAAAGGGACTGACATTGATAGCATTCAGCCATCAATGACAGCCAAGGGATGATGTTACATTGTGTTAACTCTCTGGTGAAGATGTATTATTGAGGACTTTAAAAGAGTTGACAATGCACTATGATGGACAGTGTTTAGTAAACCAAAGTACTTGAACAGGACAGTATTTAGTAAACCAGAGTACTTGAGCAGGACAGTATTTAGTAAACCAGAGTACTTGAACAGGACAGTTTTTAGTAAACCAGAGTACTTGAACAGGACAGTATTTATTAAGCCAGACTATGTGAACAGGACAGTATTTAGTAAACCAGAGTACTTGAACAGTACAGTATTTAGTAAACCAGAGTAGTTGAACAGGACAGTATATAGTAAGTCAGAGTACTTGAACAGGACAGTATTTAGTAAACCAGAGTACTTGAACAGTACATTATTTAGTAAACCAGAGTACTTGAGCAGGACAGTATTTAGTAAACCAGAGTACTTGAACAGTACAGTATTTAGTAAACCAGAGTACTTGAACAGGACAGTATTTAGTAAACCAGAGTACTTGAACAGGACAGTATTTAGTAAACCAGAGTACTTCAACTGAAGAGTCCTTAGCACAATATCATGCCAAGCTGGACAGTCTTCAGTACAGCTGGGCAGTTTTGAGTACAAGAGAGTACATGTAGCCTACCTAGCTTGACAGTTTTTAGCAAGACAGGGTGCTTACTACAGTCTTTAGCATAACAGAGTAGGGCCTACATAACTGGACTCTTTAGTACAACAAAGTACCTAGATTGACAGTATTTAGTACAAGAGAGTACCTAGCTTGACCGTCTTTAGTACAAGAGAGTACCTAGCTTGACGATATTTAGTACAAGAGAGTACCTATCTTGACACTCTTTAATACAAGTGGATAGCCTTTAGTACAAGAGAGTACCTACATGGACAGTCTGAATTACAGACGAGTATCTAGCTGGGCAGTATTTAGTAAAACAAAGTACCCAGCTGGACATTCTTTAGTGCAAGAGAGAAGTTAGACTGTACAGTGTGTTGAGTATCCCAAAGTATGTGAAAGGACAGTGTACATGGGAGTACAAGTAAGCTGGGTAGTCTTTATGCTCTATGCTAGAGTACCTGGTCTCTACAGATTCTTTTATAAAGTATTGAATACCTGGGCTAGAGCACCATAAGGGAGTAAACCAAAGAAATTAATCTTCAATAATCTGGGTTCTCATTAGCCAATAGCACACGTCTGTATGAATCAAGTACTATCACAACACGGTCAGGTTAAAGAGATTCACAACAGGTTTAGTTAGCGGACTCTTGTCCAAACAGCCGGGAGCGGTGTGTCTATCAGCCTCAATTCCCTGTCAAATCCAATCATTATTATACAGTATTACCTAGTAATCAGCTTTGGCTCATTGACTACAGCAGATCACAGAGAGGAGAGCTCTAAGAGACTCAGGGTGGCGTCTCTGTGATATAACACCTATTGTCACATAGATTACTATGCTAACAATGGCCAAGGTAAACATCATTGATAAGCCGACATAGAGACTATGGTAAAAGTGCTTTAAACATCGTTACATTTAACGACACAGGTGGAGCAGACTTTGATTCGCCCCACCTGAACACATAGATCAGGTTTCAACAATTCCACACGAAAGCAATGGAATCTGTGAATGAAAGGAGATTTCAAAAACGGGTAATTAAAGAATGACAGAAGATGTGTCTCAAACAGTACAGTAATCCAAAGAGATTTGGTCAGATCTGATGGGTGAATTCCCAATCAAGATGGATGAATTGGTGATCTACTGGCAAACTGACCATCTATTCAAAGAAACATGGTCCCAGAGTCCAGTTGACCGGAGTAATGTCAACATTAAGATCTACCCCGGGGAATTGGGGAAATCCTGAGTAAATGTACCGTCCAATGTTCACTCAGGAGAATACTTCTTCCAGAAATCTAGGTTTTCTCATTGTCTACATGTAGGTCCACTGAGAACATGTACATTTTTACTCTAGTTTGTCCAGGCTCAATTTTAGTTGATATAAATACATGTAACAATGAATAAGTAAGAAAAATTTAACAATGTTACAATATCCTGAATCACTGCACACATTTGTTTTTACAGTGAAATTAAATTTGTATCAAAATATTTGTACCAATTTAAGTTTAAGTTACATAAAGTAATTGCATTGAATTTATAGATCTTCATTCCATTGAGTAGCAAACACTCCACATGTTTTAGATGGAATGAAAATTGACATTTGTACATGGTGGACAAGGTGGACATGATGTTGTTGAGATGAAATCAGATTTGCTGGCAGACTAGACCACTTTAACAGTCTGAGCAGCACGGATAAACAGGCTCTTTCACTTTATATTCACATCCATTTAGATAATGTGGTTAAATTGCAAACAGCATCCTGGAAGAAGTTATGTTATAGCCCGCCTCATCGAAACAATATGGCTTAGTGCTGCAGGCCATACAAATAGTTTTAAACATAAAGCCAGAACTATCACTTAACTGAAGAGGGGCATTAGCTGAATGGATATTGGTTAGACTGGGCTTATATTCTATTATAATCATTACCACACATTTACTGGGGGGAAATAAAAAGAATTTAAAAAAAAAACAACATTTATCAGCCTTGCATTCTTTAAACAATTTTACAAAATTATCTGTTTCGCTGAAATATCTAAAAGAGATCATGAAAACTATAGAACTATGAAGTCTTGGAGAAGAGAGGATTTGTCCATTCATAATCTAATCTTGAAGACAATAAGAATATGGATAGTCTGCTTAATAGTTTTTATCCTTTTTACCTGACCAAACAGTGCTAAATCAGATTTGTTCTAAACCTCAAACACAAATGGTGCAGGTTCTTGATGCTAATGGCTCCACTCATACTTCATAAAAAATGCACTGTCGTTTCCATCGGAAACTGTTTATCGACACTGACACCTTTCTCAGTAGAGCGATGTGAAATGTATCCATTTCAGGATTTTGTACAGTTAATTGATTTTGTGAAAATATTGAATTACATACGGAGCGTTTTGTTTGAGCAGTTACCTGGCCAGTGTGTCGTCGTTGTACAGGTAATTGTATTAGAGAAGCGTCTTCCATTTACAACTGACAGTTAGTGGATAGTCAAATCAATCTGAGAAACAAAGGCCGCCACCAATCTGCTGTGGATAGTTCATGACACCCTATTAGTCCGACACTCTCCAACAGAGAGTATTATGGGGAATAAACAGCAGGCGAGGCGTGACTCAAAACGCTGCCCCAGCCATCATAAAAACATCTCTGCTTTCATGGCGACGTACAATTGCATGGATAGGTATTACAACAGGTAGGCAATTACCACACGGCAAATGGAATGACCAGACCACAAGTGCCTCATATCTTCCAAGCTCTCATACACTGAGCTAGTTTCCAGTTCTAACAGCTTACTAAATAACGTAATCAGGTAAACACATCCCCAGGGTAATATAACAGTTAAACCCTGCAGGTAATCAGCCAACCTATACTTAAAAGCACACACCAGACATCGGTAAAACACTTTACTCCCGATAATCACTGAACATGCACGACACAAGCTACATCGATTCATTTCAAATGTTTTCACAAAATGTTTAAATCAGACAATGGGGCCATCCATAAAAAATTGTGTGTTTCTCGTAAGTCTACATACCCTAAAAATTCAAGGTAAAATAATTACATACTTTTGATGAACTTTCATTGAATACACTACCATTAAAAAAGTGAAGTATTCTATATCAAGGCCTAAAGTAAAAAATGAAAATTTTCAGATACATGTAAAATGCTCTTATGACAGAATTTCAAACCAAAAGTGGTCTATCTCTTATTAGCTAAAAAAAATAAATAAAATGAAAATAGAAAAATAACTGAATCCCTATCTCCCTTTTAGAAAACATACCTGTATGTGATAAATGTTCGTGCAAAGACTTGTTTATATTGGACACTGTAATTAAGCCAATTCCAGTTATATCATGGAACAAGGCCTCATATTCCTAAATATTGAACACCAAACTGCTGGTGTGATTCTATAATAAACTGTGATCTGGTCACCCAGACATTCCTCTAACCCTGTGTGGTGATTAGGAGAACATGTACTCAGGTCATGTATCATGTGGCAATGTTACGTTCATCAGCCAACAAAAGCTCTCACCCTATAACTATCTAAGCTTAAGTATTTTACTCTCTTAAAATAAACAAAAACATGTATGTAGCTTGGTAGGGTTTGGGACCAGTCAGCCAAATGGTCTATTAAGCCAAATGACCCATCCAGCCAAATTGCCCAGTGAACAAAGGGGCCAGGTCAGCCAAAAGCCCAAACAGCCAAAGGCATTTAGAGTTGAATCTTCACTGGAGGCAGGTAAATTGCTTTCTCTACATTTAGAAAAAAAGAAATTTTTTTTTTTCAAATTTTTTTGAGTGGCTAGGTTGATAATGTGAAAAATGTGTACTCCAATAGTTGATAGGCACCCTAATATAATCAGACAATGATAGGTAGTCAAATATTTAAGGCACTACATGGTTGACATCTGCAATTTTGGAACAGAATTTCAAATATAACTCCTCCAAAAAAACAAAAAATTACAAATAACCACTACTACATGCACATGCCAAATTTTATTCACGATACTAGTAAACAAATTTGTCTATATTGCACATAAACAAAATATTTATTCAATCCTTCTACCAATTGCAAAGTGATAAAGATATTTGATACAAAGCAGTACTTCCAAGTACAATGTTGGGAAATCAATCAATACTTAGATAAAGGTATCCACAATGTAAATATTATTCCCATAAAAATGCTGGAACAATTGCATTTTTTAAAAAGTCTAGTTAAAAACTGACAATACAAATCTGATGTACTATATAGGGAATTGCCTTTTAAAGTAATGGTGATATAGAATCGATTTGAGGAATTGATGTGAAGCCAGCCAGAGACAATCATCTCCCCATTTACCCATCATATGCGCCAATTAATGAGGGTTACAAGTGTAATTATCTCAGGTGTTACCTTGCCGACCAGGTAAACTTAAACATTAATCGTTCATATAAACGTTTTAGAGACTGGTGATAATAACTAGATGTATGGTTATGTAACCTAGAGATAATTAATACAGCGTGATGAAGCCGAGTCAGTAAATCAGTTACTGTATCCGTAACCAATAAAGAGTCCATTATTATACTCAATTAACAGAGTGTTACAAATAGTGTTATCTCGCAGAGTCAATGGGTCAACCCATATACACACATTAGTGTTATAATGGACAGGTAAATAATTACACTGGCTCAACATATCATGTATTACATATGTTATCTATTCAGTGTATTACATAAGGCCAAATTGTGTATCATTTAAGGAATAACTAAGACAGGTGAAAACACAAATAAACAATCAATTACCAAAAGGATCACAGATCGAAGCTAACTACACAGTGTCATGCACCTTTACTCCTAAAATAAGATAATCAATCATGGTGTAATAGATTATATGTTATAACTCTGACAGATGATACTGCTTGTAAGAAATAGAGGCGATTAAATGATGGGCAACATGAATGACTTTATGTAACAGAGAGGAGGTGAACTCTCAAGTGATGATACCATCACCTAATCAGTTGATCTTGACATACAATTCAAACTTACCCCACCTGTGTGACCTCAAACACATTAACACTAATGAAGGCTGTCCCTCAGGTCGTTAGACTCACAACCCATTAGATTGAATAGAGCATTAGGTAGCAACAGCAGCATTCAACAAGCCACAGCCCAGGTGAATCTATTCTGACAATCATGACCCAAGTATCAATATCTCTGAAGCACTTGTCGTCCGCCACCTATCTACTTTCCATACCAATAGGGCAAAAAAACAGCCTCCATTAGCAATGTCATTAGCTGTGAGACATGGAAGTGAGGCAGACATTCACAGCAAACGAATATATGATGTGCTTGTGTGGAGGTGGTGTTCGTGTGTGGGGTGGGGGGAGGGGGTCAAGTGAATCGAAGCCATCTATAGGTATAGTATCAGTGGGTCTTAATGAAATATTGATTCAATATTTAGCATAAAACTGAATTTAACATTAGGAAAAATAACTCTTTACTTATTTATTACCTGCACATATGTTTGTAATTAGACACAGAGAAGCTGATCAGCACAGGTGTCAGAATCATTATTTACTGCATTGTAAGGAAATAAATCTCTCATCCCACTCTTACCTGGTTAATGTAAGCACAAAGCAGATAATTAACCATGCCAACAGACCAGCTTAAATTTCGACCAACATTTGCCACAAAGTCAAATAAATCAAGAGCTAGGGAAGATAATAGTTACAGGAGTATCAGTTTCCCCTTTATGATCTCGTTATACAATATCAATTTCTTCTAACTAGATGTAAAATTTTCAACCCACATGGAAATTTATCTGTTATTTAACAATAAAATTGTCACTTAGCGCATCAAATAAAATATCATATTAGACACCCTCTCCTCTTAAAACAATGTTACATGATTTGGCAGGGATTGTCTGCAGGTAATACATAAGCGTGTCTCTATAGCAGTGTATAGAGGAGAGTGTTTTTTCTCCAAACAAACCTTGACAAATGCTAATCAATGTAAGATGATTTGTTTAAAGATTAGCGAAAAAAGGATAACATTACCTTCATTACAATAGTTTTCTTTCTACAGCGCTTTTTTCTCCGAGCTTCCCCTCTACTCGCTTCACCCAATTTGTGAAATGATCCCTTACTTGGATTCACTCTCATTAAAGCCCAATTTGTGAGCTCAAGTCAGGCAAAAATAAGGGAAATGATCGGACACTGGTGGAACAGCAAACACTTTTATGTGGCGGAATCCCTTTGGCTAACCGAGACAGACTGTTTGAGCAGCAATCTACTCAGATCATCAATGGAGAGAGATTGAATTGTCAGATGGCCTTCTCTGTCAACAGAATGACAAACTCGGGTTAATCCAACAGGCCTAACCAAAGCACCATCTCACCAGTCCCACTGTAAACACACTGTACACTGTCTGTCACACAGGCTATGGTCCAGCCCGACAAAGGTAGGCTTAAATTCTAATCAGTAAAGGTGCCTTTCAGATGAGCAGGCTCAACAGACGGAGGTGTCCAGTTAAGATATTCTCACTACCTTACACAGTAGGTAGTCAGGTGTGCCAATACTTTAATCCTGACTCCACTGTGTTGGGGGCTGAAGTTGCAGAGCCAACTTACAGCATCTCAGCTTAACAAGTCTAACCATAGTGATCAGGCTTCTGTCCGAGTATGACAGCCTCAAAGATTCGCTTAGTCCCCTATATCTCGGTTATAGGCCTGCACAACAATCAATGCCTGTAGTCACCGCTGCTTGGCTGTGGAATGCCTCCACAGCTGCCCTTTAAACTTCACAGTAACTGATACAATGCTCATTAACAATGAAAATGACAACGGGATTACACCATTTCCACTTCAAAAGCACAACAATTTCACACAACTACAGAAAAAACGAAGAACTTTTTTTACTAATAATGAAAAATCGCTCATTTGTCAGTGAACTCTAAATTAACGTTGGACTCTGGGGAATCCAGTAAATTAGGAGGTAGATTTGAGAATTTCATACTCCACAGAAATCTGTGTATAGGGCTATGTAGCACTTGAGAAAAAAACAACAACCCGAAAAGGCATTATTGTTCTTCCGCCTATTTTGTTATTTAACTAGCGGGGAAGCTGATCTAAATGCTGATTTATGGCCATATCCTTTGTCTAGCCAGCAGGTTTTAATGAACTTGCATTCCTTATAATAAGAGAAGTTAATATATAAAGCCTATGACTAAGAGAGCCTGTCTATAGCTCTTCCTGTCTTTACCATGGATAATTAATAATTCCATTAATTCACCCATGCACATGAGAAACACTGCAACGAGAAGAAGGACCATAATAATAACCACATAACTCACTTTGTCTTAAGCTCTATTAATTAAATCAGAAAATAGAGAAAGTGTCTCGATATTATTTTTGTGTATTCACCAGGTCAGCTTTATCATTTTCCCATCGTTACATGGTGAAGTCTCTATTGTAACATTATTTCTGGATGCTGCCTAATGGCCCAGTGTTTATGAGACAACCTGACTAAAGACAATGGCTGAGAAACTCCAATAATCCTCATTCCTCTGACAGCTGTCCTCCAATCAATCATCCTCAATGAGGACATGGAGAAAAGCCATGTGTTTACTGACTGACCAATGTCACTTCAAACATATTGCACAAAAACTCATCACTGATATATAGCACAGTACATCAATAGAGTGTCTTTAGTTAGGGTTTTATGCAATACTTCAGGCTCTTTCATTCCTTGAGAGCACCAGAGCAACGCGAAGCTCCCTCCAACCACCTGCTATATATAAGTATAAAAAGTCTTATAGAATGATGTTTTGGATCCAGCTGTGTCTTATACGTACATTACTGAAGGTGTGCAATTCATGGACCTCATTTCACCTTGATAAAACCATATCCGGAATCAAACTATCTAAAATGGTATTTCAGGACATATGGATCTAAGAAATTATTTTTTACACGTGTATGTGTGAACAGATTGGTAACTTGGACAATAAAAATAATCAATCAATTTTTCTGTTTCTGTTCAGCAATACATTTTTTCCAAATAAGATGGATACAGCTTTCATAGAATATATAGAACCATTTTCAATTGATGTGTTATCAACAATCATAACTTTACACTGGTAACAAAATAAACATGTTAATAGCAGATTTAGATTTTTAGTCTACATACATATTTGTTTTAATTATCAGATATCTGACTTCTATCACTTTCTTCAATCAATTATTAATACCCCCAAAACGAATATTGCATACCCTGAAATGAAACAGTTGATTAAATGGCTGTAAACGATGGCAATCTGGAATGGTTCACTGTGGACTGAAATCAGCAGTAAGAGAGATGGCTATACAGGAGGTGAACATTGCTAATAGAGGGAAGGTGTAATATGCTGATTGTTAATTACAGATCTCTGTGTGGTTCAGTTAATACTGAAAGGTGGACAAACCACTCCAAATTGGGAGCCCTTGGAGGTAAACAAGATTACAGGTTTATAGAGCCTCCTAAACACCGACCATGTGCTGATACCTTGCTCTCTGTAACTGTGAAGTAATCTTTAAGTTATATGGTTTATTTAATAGGGTAGTCGAAGAAGCCAGCTCAACTACAAAACAGATGTGAAAGCCTGAAATGAGAAGTATTAAGACCTTATCATATCACACTTCACTTGCCATTTTGGAGTTATTAGAAAGCCGTTTATATGCGACATCAAACCCCCACAGTTACAGGGGACAGAGACACTCGTTAATTTAATTTTTAAACCTAAAAACAGTGGCCAGCGCTCCACATCTGTTGTGATGGGACCTTGATTTAGCATTTAATAAACAAATACAATCTCAAAAAGAATTGAGCAGCCCATATTGCAATGCTATCTTTGATCAGGCCGACTTGTAACATGATGATTGAAGACATAGCCTACAGATATACCTGTATAGTAATTGATATATATACATATTTTACTTCACTTAGGATAATATCTGACAAATATATAATTGCAACTTTAAGAATCTAGTTATTGATAAATGTCAATCATTTACTTCACTATTAAAGGATACTGATTAAAAGATCTGAATTATTAACCTCACTTAGGACACCAATACAGAGAATGACATATTAAACTTCACTCAGTATAATTATGAAAAATGCACATATTTAACTGGACTAAGAACAGCAATTGAAAACATTAATTATTTGCTTCACTAATGATAATAATTAAAAAATGAACACATTCAACTCTAATAAGGTTAATAATTGAATGGTTTAAATTTGTAATGTTAATAAGTGTTTGTTTTAAAGTATTCACTAAAGTTAAAAGCTGCTTCATGAAATTGGCCCTGCTAGCTAGTGTACATAAAATGACAAGAAACTAGGTGTATATCAGGGTTGAATTAAGTAATGGTAAGTTATAGCATTTTTTTGTCCTGCAGAACACTGAGCGATGTTCTTGTGTCTGTATTGTGTAAGGAAGAGAATGAGGAGACGCTGGGTTACCTGCTGGTCTGTTTGACTGCGGCTTCATGACTCCGCATACAGAGTGATAATCGACACTCGTCAACACATCAGCTCCAGGAGAGAAGCCACGTTAACTGTTTATACTGCTCTTCTCAATGGACAACATCTCTTTATCATCTCACCATGTTAAAACACCAAGACATGCTCACAATGCCACCAGCCAGGATTACATAGTTAACAGGGAATAGGCACCATTAAGTTTTCAGACGATTAAATCAGCGATAATGGAAGGGATATAAACAAATGGTCTGTGTGGAAGCCACAAGCCGTAGACAGACCGCTTTTACCACGATTGAGAAACACCCATATCAAGAATACAGATTTACATAGAAGCATTAACATGTCTGCTGCAATCGTATTTCCCATTCTGGGAAACATGAAGTTACCTTTCCCCCATAAGCACAGCATCTACATAGAACGTCCATCTCTTATATTGACTAGAAGCGTTTCAATGATCACTTGAAGCACTAATATATCAAGCTGTCAACATGTCAGGAGAACAATACCTAGGGAGCTAGAGGGAGCTTTAAAATACATAAATCTCAAATGTATGATATTCTCCTGGTTTAAGAATGGAGTGAGGAAGTCAGTTGTCAGGATGGTAAAAGGTTTGTTATTCCATCTGTCTCGTTAGCTACCCCTCTCTGATTGATCGTCTTGTCACCACAGCAAACTCAAACACTCGGCCAATATCACTATCAGAAAAACCTTTCTACACAACCACTTATCATATCTAGGGTATTGTTTTGAAGCATTATAGAATTCCTCATGCAAAACATAAACCTGTCTTTATCTTATGACTGATAATATTCCAGTACGAGTAAGTCATTAAGCAACACCCAATAGTATCTAATATGACACATGATGGTGATAGCCTAAGTTGTATTCAAAATAAGGATTGATTACATCAGTTTTTTGTTAAAAATCTGACTACAAATAGATCCAAGTGACAACTCTATAAAAACTAAACATGTACCAAGACAAGTAGAATTCATTACGTCTTATTTTTTATACCTAACTGTTTAATTTTTACTGCTATAAATCATTTTGAAACAAAAATCAAACAATGCTGTAATAGAGTGTTTTTATACATCATAAGCCAAGTAAACATTCCAAACTGGTGTTTCTTGAATATACACCTGTATAGCAATCCATCTCTTTGATTGATGTCTGATCAGAGTTTGGCATCAGTGGATATACAGGTAAGTATGCCATTTTATTTTCAATGTCTCCGCATAAACAATATATTTATTGTGCTGTGACATACATGTAACTCTTGATAGTAAATATTCTACATAGTATATTAATAGTATCCTATTATTTGAATGTCTCTATACAGTCCACAATTGGTGTCATGATATGA
>JAVFBX010192202.1:0-15913 GCA_034783855.1 Mopalia kennerleyi
GGAGCAGCTTGACTATACATAATAAGTAAGGCTGCTTGTTTATGAATTAGTGTGGAGCAAGGTGGGATGGAATAGCCTCGACTTCTGAATAAGTTAGGGTTGTGCGTTATCAAGAACAGAGGCGCATGTAGGTGGAACAGCACCTTAGAACATGATAAGTAAAGGTGTTTTTTTTAGTATAAAGGGACATTTGGGATAGTACTTGCCAATGGTATCCTAAGGAAGGGATGTGTGGTATCATGCAGTGGGATGCTTATTTATGTTTGTTACTTATAAAGTAATGGGGTGCTGTGGCACTGATGGATCCCGCACCCCACAACAAAAAAAGTAAGGGTTTTGTGTTATCAAGTCATGAGGTGATAAGCAAGTTGTGTGATGGTTAGCCCTACTGAATAATCAAGGGCTTTCGCTATCGTGTATAGAGTGTTTTATGTTACTTATCATGTATATAGGAGCGGAGGAGCTGGTGGCACCTCTATACATAATAAGCTATAGGCTTGTTCTTTATTCAGTATAGAGGTACTAGGCCTATATATATATTAAGGCAGGGTTGTTACTTATTATGTACTACAGAGCCAATCTCTGACAAGTGTTGTTCTTTATTATCTCGTCCCACAACCCCGTGGGTCTTCCCTTCTCCTTTCATTTCATAGAGGAGCTCCTCTATACATAATAAAGCATAACCGTTACTTATTGAGTAGTGGGGGACATTTCATCTCGCATTCCCGCCATGCTCACACTACTTAACAAAGAACCACCATTACTCAGGGCCACCCTAATTTCACAGAAAAAAAGATGTCTGTGAATGCAATGACTTATCTTATGTTGTATCTTAACAGCAACAATACCTATTCCGTCCTTATTATAGACGAACCCCTAAACCCCATCTTTTAATACACACACACCACACTACTTCATAAAGAATCACACTTACTTATCATGTAGTGGGGTTAACCACCAGCACCCCCAATTCTTGATAGCACACAATCCTTACTTATTATAGAGTAGGATGCGGGCCACCAGTGACACCAAAACTTAATAAGTATTAAACGTAAATCAGCACCCCTTTACATGATTGACCACAATCCTGCCTTATTATGTAACAGCAAATACTAACCCAAATGCCCTCTCTATTCTAAAAGGGCCATCCTTACTTATCATGTACTAAGGCGTTACTCCACCCACACCGCACTACTTGATAACGCACAGCCCTTACTTATTCAGTAGCAGGGGTCATTCCACCCCACATTCCCGCCTTGCTCCACACTACTTCATAAAAAACAACACTTACTTATCATGTAGTGGGGTTAGCCACCAGCGCCCAACTTCTTGATAAGACACAACTCTTACTTATATTAAAGAGTGGAATGCGGGCCACCAGCACCACAGCACACCACTTAATAAGTATCAAACGTAAATCAGCACCAATTTACATGATAAGACACAACCCTTCATAATTATGTGTAATAGCAAATACTAACCCAAATGCCCTCTTTAACCTAAAAGGGCCATCTTTACTTATCGTGTACTAAGGTGCTCCTCCACCTGCACCCCACTACTTGATAACGCACAACTCGTTCTTATTCAGTAGCAGGGGCCATTCCACCACACATTCCCGTCTTGCTCCACACTACTTCATAAAGAACAACCCTTACTTATGATTTATAGTGGAGCGGGCCAACCAGCTCCTCGGCACCACTATACATAATAAGTAACAAACGGTCCGTCGCACTACTATACATGATAACGCACAGCCCTTCCCTATTATAAAGAAGGGAATGATATTAAACCCAACGGCTCACTCTATACTACTGAAGTTTTTTAAACAAGGACATTTTATCGTATGTGAATATGTTGTATAATATCATCGTGTAATTAAAATAACTAATAAAGAATTGAATTGGTATATATTTACCTCAATAAAAAGTCGGGCTGCCAAACCAGAATAGAGCGGTTTCCGGAGGTTATTCCAGGTCACTTGTAACCATTCGATATTAAACTTCTGGCGTATGTCATTAAAGTATTTTCTTGCGTAGGATGAAGATTTTGTGCTGAGGAACTTATTTTCGTCAACCTGCAAGAAATTATTTAACGACTATATAAATTTCCACAATGAATAACTCAAATGTATGTATTTGTCACCTGTCCAAAAATTTATCCTTTTAACCACTAGACTGTGTCGCATAAGTTTGCATTTAAAACATATGGAGCCGGTTGCTCAAAGCACTATCAGATAAGTCAACCTCCATAAGATGACGCTACGCAATGTTGTAGGTCTATCTCTAACCCAGTATTAGCAATTTACTCTGGTGTAAGCGGCTAATTCTTTCGAGCAACTGACCCCAGGACATGTGATACGGGTGCCCCGAATGGGGTTTAACCAACAATTCTAACCCTCCACGGGTTACGTGCCGCGCGCAAAAATTGTTTTTGAAGACTTTTTCTACGGCCTTTTTCGCTGTTTTAAATCTGATGGCGTAACTTCCTATTTCTGATTGATTGTTGACAGTTTACTGCATACAGGGGGGAATTTAGCAAGAGCCACTTTTGAGGCCGCGGGAGAGTTCTTTTTCTGTCTTTTTTTCGGGTTAGAATGGTGTTTAAACCCTCGACATCGGTCATAGTTAGGTTTTTTAAGACCTCGCTCTGTCGTCATTTTGACACAGAGTCAAAAACCGAGCGGCCGCAGGCGTCGAGGATTTTGTCGAGGTGTCAAAATGACGACGGAGGTCTTAAAAGGCCTTACTATGACCGAGGTCGAGGGTTTAAACCCCCCAATCACACATCTACTCTACTGCAGTAATGCCGAGTTAGTCAAACTGTTGACTGAATGACAAATTACACTTATTAACATAAAAAAAACCATGTTTATGTTGGATCGTTCTTTAAGTTTTACCGTGCCCATGGTTCACTGAAGTAGAGAATACTTACATTAACTCGAAGAACTAAGACAGAAAGAAAGAAAAAGAGAAGACGCCGAAATTTAAGTATGACCTACACAAAGTTCACCGGGTAAAAACAAATTAATCCAATAAATCAATATCTGTAAAAACATGGACCGAACAATAAAAAACAAAGTACACAAAATCTCTGATGGAATTATGTCCATCATCACTAAGGGAATGAAAAACAACAGTTTTAAGTTAAATACCTGTATAAAAAATATTTCACATTAGCAATTTGTCAAAAGGTTTTAATATAAAACTTGAATTGTCTTTTGCTAGGTTTAGACGAGTGTTTTCAGATCCCGATTTTTAGAAACATCCTAAGGTTAGCTCATCAAGAGTCGAAAACGTTTTTGCAGGACGAAACCTTCTAGGCTAAATAAAATAAATAGATAGCAGGCTTATACCAATCAAAGAATTGAATTACAAGTGATGGTCGTGTTTGTGGGACGACTGCTACTCTCATAAGTGTTTAACTGTTTGTATCTCAATACCTATTGGCAACTAAATTCGTTACTATCGGATAGTGTTATTGTTTCTCAAAAAGACAAACAAATTCAATGCAACGAGTCATAACTGCAGAGGATGCCAGATAGGTCAACTTGACATGTTATGTTGTATTAAAGACATTTAGTGAGGAAATAGCATTAACACTCATTCCCGTCCATAGAACAAAGGACAGACCACAAAACCAGAGCTATACAATGATTTAAACAGGTGGTTAATCGTAGCTTTCCTCTACAAACATTAGGTGAGCAAGCCAATCCTGACTTGGTGCAACCAATCATTATACAACGTACTATGTATCTCACAACGCGTCATAGTTTGAAAGACAATTTTGTTTGACTATTCTCCAAACTTATAAATGAATATAAACCGGATCTTCATGAAACCGTTAACGAATAATATCAAAAGAATTGTGAAAACGTAATGCAATTATGACGGATATAGATTGTTGCACGTCTATATTTCTATAGATACAAACACTAGTCTAAAAGAACTCAAATATTGCACAGAGGTATTAAAGTCCATTGTTCTATGTCCACACTATGCAAATGTCACCGTAACGTTATTCTGGTAATTAATGTGTCTTCTGACAGTCACAACCTGTGCCTGGTGCCACATACCCGGCTGTATATCCCATGATGCACCACGCTTTACACATAATACCGTAAACTATTATTTGCACTGTACTGGCTACTGTTTTTTCTTATGTAGTTTGAATATTTTCATTGGGATTTGCTATGTTGGCAGTTGTGGATGTACCTGTAAATATACGTGTAAGGTAGCTGATTTGACAATACATCAACGCGGACTGTCCGCTGATGTGGCTTGGTGATAAGCGTGTCAACCTACTTATCCTATGTATAAATGTGTTTGTTTATTAATGACGGAGATTTTAGATCATACATTTCAACTTGATTATGCTTATGTTTCCATAACATTGAGATAAAACGATATACAGATTTGTAACTGGAGACAATTATTTTTCATTAATTAGTTAATGGGTACTAACAGATTCTTGATGATTTCGCTATCAGTTACAACAGTACTGTATTTTTGTTCAGCTATTTGTGTGCCTGGTAGCAAACACATATGTTTGGCGATTCTGAAAAGGTATCAGCTGTTCGAAATACCAGGACTTCTTCAGTAATTTTCTTTTCGAGTCTGGCATTTGAGAATTTGTGTTTGACAGATAAAGTAAGTGCACTGTTTTGCTCTTGCAAATATGATTACATTGGAGAGACGTTATATAGTCAATTGGTTAATCTTAATGCGATTTATGATTTACACGAACGGTATTGCTTAAAAGTCTTAATTTGACGTAACAGTCGACGGCTAATCGCTTAAGCTTGCGTGTACATTTAATTATTGCATTGTCCTAACATTGAAGGTAACCATTCGATACGAATAAAGGATCAACAAATTAGCAAGAATATATTGTATTCGATTATATTAAACAAGTTATGCCCTAAAAGTATCCCCTTTACCAATACACGTTATGATGTAATTTTTACCGAGGTCGGGCAAACGGAATAGTTCGCAAAGTCAGTTGTGATTAATCTCTCTGAACACGTGTCGGATATACAGAAACAGGCTTGTTGCAATGTTTCGATCGGTATATTGGCATTACATATAGCTCAATTATCACATTTAATATGCGATATGAAAAGAACAGTCTTGTTTTGCTTTACCTATACCACTGAAAACCATTTTTGAACATTTATACGACATCATAGTATGCATTTAGTATCGCATCCTTTAGGTGTCTTTTAAGGCTGCTGCACGCAATTGGCATATTGTCACATAGGGTAAGTTTACCAGATAAAAAGAGCAGCAATCTGACATCCAAATTATAATTGAGCCCTCACTCAACTGCAGGACTCCTTTTCAATGAAAATGTCTCCCTGTTAACTCGTACAAATGTTGCTTTTGCTTGAAGTGGCTGGTGATTATGAGGTTCTAAAATACGATGTGCATGTGGCATTGAACTTCATTCAGGATTTTTTAACTTGTTCCTAATAACTTCCATTTCAGTTTTTTAAGAATGAAAACACTATCAAGTGAAGAAATATATAAAAGCCTTATATTGTCTAAAACAGGTTAACGTATAGAATAAATAATCGATAAAAAAATCACTATATACAGTACTTTTGTTGCTCTACGGATGCAAATGTATCTTGTGTGTCAAAGTATCTTAACTCATTAGCAAAATTAATTTTGCACTCTTCGTTGTGAACCTAGTTAGTTATAGCTCGAGGAAACTGAATGTGACCAATCTCCCGCATTGGGTCTCTCCTGAATTTAATGTCAATAACAGGTCGGCAGCATTTAGTAACCAGACACATTGCCCTATAAACTAACACATGTTGACTAGGACACACAAGTTGTGTCCGGAATCGTCATCAGACTTAATGTCATGTTTGGCCTAAAGCCATGTCAACACACGTATAATGGGTTCGAAAGAGCTAAAGGAAACTGACGAAAATAACCAATAATGTCTTATGTCAAGTCAAATTGTTTCATTTTCATTGGCGGATGGCGAGACAAAGTCGCTAGAGAGGAGCAATAGTGTTGTTGCTGACCGTGTTACGGGACATTTAATTTGACTACCCCTCCCCAACCCATAACCATTACTTTGCGTATGTGTTAATGGGGCATCCAATTATAGTACAGTACAGTTAATCGTGTCGTTCCTCTATGGTACTAGAAGCGAGATCATTGGAATACTGGAGCATTATAGTTTAGCAGTTCTCAACTATTCAATTGAATATTGGAATTCGTGATTTGTAATATAACATGGTGCATCTCAAGTGACATCGAACTCAAGATTCGAATGCTAATTGTTATTTTTCCGAATAAGTACAGCAGTAAAAACAATCCTCACTGCAAGAATCGATGCCAGCTCTCTGAACAAAATACCAGTGCCACAGGAATGTAGACCTGTATCTCACTTTGGGCGATTCTCGTTTCGTCAGTATAATTGCCCCAAAACTGACGGCAATGCTTGCTCGTATACGATTTGTACACTGTAAGCTTTCTAAATTGCCTAGGAATCGGTACTCAGTGCCTTTTACAGCTAAGTGATACCGTGACAGAGGTTTTAAAAGTCCCCCAACTCAATGTATTACTAAGCCTTCCTGATTTGAAACCAATTGTTAAAGAAACAGAGCTTGATTTAGTATATTAGCCAGTCAAGTAAGTACGAGAGTTATGTATATCGGATCATATAAGTTAAAAACAGTGATGCTATCCCGAGATAAGATACACGGATTCGTATAAACACATGTCAGCAATATAAAATGTACAACTTAAAATTACACACAGATAATAAATTTGGCTTGTTGAGTATTTACTGGGCATCTGTTAACTCTTTCAATCTGCAGTTTTCTTCACACCAAACCAATTTTTTTCACTTTGAAACTACGAGAAATTGTGTGAAAGTTGGAAATCTTTTCAAACACATGAATGTCAATTGATGATAAGAAGTATATTGATATTTGTGCTTCATTCAATTTATTTATTTAACTTTCAGTGGCTTCTAGAAAAAATTCTGCAAGTAAATTAAAATGTTGAATGACAATATTTAGTCTGGGTGCATTTTCTTCTTACAGCTAAGCTTTCCCCATGCAGGTTGTGCTGGGAATGAGTGCAGCAAAAAGCTGTAATAGCCTATGTATGGTTGACCTGTGGTAGTGAATGCGTTAAACCCGATTTGACCCATGTATAGACAAATCTGTTTCTAAATATATTATAAAAGAAAAGTTTTACATTAGTTATCTTGACACTGAAACGGCGATGTTGACGACACTGTACCAATTGATATGCAGACAGGGCATAATGTTGTGTAACTTAACTGTTATAATAAAAACCCTACTTCGATCAGCCGATTTATGATTAAAAACAAATGTTCAGTACAAGTTTAAACGATATTTTCATTTTCGCCATTGTTCAGTCGCAATAATATACTAAAACACTGCCTTTAGTCGAACAATAGTAATGATTGGCAATATCAACTATCCACGTTGTAATTTTATAAAAAGGATACTAATCTATAACCAGTAGTTAAGTGGACTGTGGCTTAGACATGTAATAGCTTTGTTTGTTAGGACATCATCGAGGTTTTTTCATTTGTAATAACATCTCAAAATGTTTCTAGACAACGATTGTTAAAACAATTGGCTAAGCACTGTCAGCATTTGCTTGAGATGAATTTAATTTTTATGACAACTGTCGGTCTAAATGTGAAAACCTGGAGGACGTACATTATAAAAAAAGACCAGTGATCGCAATATATTTTCGTCAGATCAGATAGCCATGGACGAATATCGAATTAAATCCCGTCAACCTATGTCAATAAATCTAAGAAAAAAATGGAACTCTTAGTTTAAAGCACAGCGTTTGGTTAAAGGTGGGAGTCTGGAATACCTAAAAGTACGTATTGGTATCCCACTCCGGATACACATCACTTCATGTGTGTTATCGACCCTTAACTAATTGAATGTAATGGCTGGCAATATAAGCTACCTGCGTTGTAATTTTCTTCAATTGGCTACCAATCGATACTAAGTTGCCTCATTTGTATCGCAGTGGCATCGCTCACTGTGGACTAGACACTTAACCGGTTTATTTGTTAGAACATCGTTGACCCTTTTCAATTTGAAATAATCTAAAATGCCTCCAGACAATGATAGTTGAAAAACTATTTACTTAATTCTGTCAAGATTTGCTTTAGATGAATTTTTTATGACAACTGTTAGTTTTAGTGTAAAGATCTGGTCGAATTTCAATAAAAATCAATCCCACTGATCTCGGGTATTTTTTAGTCAGACAGCCAAGACGAAAATCGAGCTTGAACCCACCAGGGCTTGTCAATAACAAAGGATTATCTTATTGCCAAACCCAAGTTTTGTTACAGGTGTGAGTCTGGAATACTTAACCCTTTGTTTACCGACGGGACATTTAAGTCCCGACCTACATAACTAACATGTAAGAAGTGTGGTTTCTACATTTTTTCCTGTTGAGAAAACTTCACCCAAAAGACTGGCGGGTAGCATTCATTTTCAAGATTAAAGACATTATAGCCAACACAAGAACCATTCAAACAAAGAAATACATTCGGAAAATCATTAAATATAACACTATCCCACTAATTAAATCTAAAAACGTATAGAAAATATTAAATAGGTAAAAAAACAGTAAACTAAATAAATAAAAAATAATTATATCAAGAGCAGTATTTAAAGCCTGATAATTTAGCTCGATATGACACTGCTTGTCTATTGATACATGTATACCAGCACTACATTTATTAATTGATTTTTTACTTATATATATGTAGAATTATGAGATACAAGTTTGTGATTGATCCAAATGTTGTATTGGGACAAATTAAAAAACAGCGTAACATTTGTAACAGTAAACATTTTCAAAAAATGGTAGGATTTTGTAATCTATATACTGGTAAGGTCATCATGTGAAGTCAATACCATGCGGGATATAAATGGATTAACCATCAATTTTAATAAACTGTGATTAAATATCCCATACCTTTAATATACTTTATCTATTTTCCATCCAATTTGTTCCGCGTTAAGGGCAGTGTATTGTTAATATTTTTGTTTGAATTAGCACTTCATACGTATAGTATTGGTTAACTTTCTACTGTTGGTTGCAGCTTCCGTTTAAGTGCATCGTATAGAAATTGATGTCCTTCTCAGTAATGCGGTTCATTAGTCACAATCCATCCTCTACTTCGCTCCGAAAGATCCGTATCTGGGAAATTACCATTAATATGAGCGAGTCGGGGAAACGTTTGTTCAGTTTCAGTTTTGTAACCTTAAATCATACCTCTTCTGCTTTGTATTAATGCTAAGGCAGTCGAATTGTTGAATGAATCACAAAGTACACTCATTTGCGTATTATTAAATGTTTATGAATTACTCTTAATGCAAACTATTAACAGATACGGCAAAACGTATGTATTATTTTAATTATAAAAAGCCAACATGTTTATGTGCGATTGATTTCCAGAACAAAACAATTATGTCCTTTGAGTTTAACAGTGAGTTGGTTTCACTGCATGGGCGAATACTCCCATTGATTCACAGAACGAATAAAAACGTAAATATGAAAAACACGCAGTTCACCGGTTAAAAACTGTCCATATGATTGGAAAATTTGGCAAATAAATCAATATCAGCAAGACAGATAACCGAACAGAAAAAGATAAACAAAACCTCTTAAGTAATTATGTTCCACACCACTAAAAGGAAACGGCAACAGTATCATGTTCAGTAACTGTATTAAAATACTTCAGGAGGCGGTTAGTCGAAAGTTTAAAAAACTTAACTCCATTCTGCCATTTTAGACGATTGTTTTCGGGTCACGACTTTAAGACAAATCTGTAAAATAATCCTGCAGCTTGTAAAATTATATTCCAAAGACGATGGCTAACGGCTAGAAATCTAAGCATTATTGTTTTCTCAATTTGAAATTGAAACGACGACTCCAATCTAGATAGATTTTCAATTAAACAAAAAGTATCATCTTTTTAACATGACGAGGCTTTCTCAGTTTTAAAATAACGGAAGTCATGCTTTGGAGAAAAAGTAAGTTTGTGACTGTTCGTATGTTTAACTATTGGCAATACAATTTGTTATGATTACCCAAACGGAAAGGCTATTATTTTTGTCGCTGAAAGACAGAAGCATCTAATGCAACGAGTCGAAAGTCCAGATGCCAGAAAGGTCAACTTGACACACAAGGTAGTGTTAAAGACATTGATCGTACTCAATCAGGACATACCATTAACATTCATTTCCGTTGATATAACAAGAGACTGACCACAAATTCAGAGTGATTTTAACAGGTGGTTGATCGTAGCTATTCTCTAGATACATTAGGTGAACAGGCCAATCCTGACTTGATGAAATTAATCATTATACAATGTTATATTTATCTCACAACGCGCCACACCAGCATTCAAACTCTTATTTCTGTATAAAATCGGTATCTTTATTAACCCAAATAGAATAATAATAAAAAAAACTGTTGAATAATGACGGATATAGATTCTATATTTCCTAAGATAAAAACACTAGTCTATAAATACTTAATTTGTTACGATAATTGCACATAAGTATTAAAGTCCATTGTTCTATGTCCAACTATGCAAATGTCACCGTAATGTTATTCTGGTAATCAATGTGTCTTCTGACAGTCACAACCGTCGCCTGATCGATCATTCATGTCTCTGTTTTTACACACCCAGCTGTATAGCCATTGATGCTCAACGCTTTATTCATAACAACGTAGACTTATGTTAATTATTTGAAGACTAGTGGCTATTTTATTTCTTATGTAGTTTGACTATTTATCATAGGGCTTTGCTTTGCCTTTTTCTGTGATTGGGGTTTAACGTCGTACTTAATGATATTTCTCTGTATATGATAACAGATTGTCCACTTCACACTGCTGCTTGCCTTATTACGGTGGAAGCCGGGATAAAACCTCGTAAAAACACCCTACCGGTAACGGCAAATCGAAGTAGAATTAGTAAGTCACCCGCTACCACTCAGCCGCGGGCGCTTGCTTTGGTGGCAATTGTAGATCTCCCTCTACATACGTGTGATGCAGTGGACATGACAATACATCAACGCTGGAGGTCCACTGATGTGTCTTGGTGTAAGCGTGTCTGCCTACTAATCCTACTATCATGTACCGACCACTGGTTCGACTCCGTCTGTCGACCATCATATATGTGTGTCAAACGGGGTAACTCCGGTAACTGCTGGGCTAGTTGTTTTAAAGGGATTGCGTTCCGCTTCTCTGGTGTAGTTAAGCAAGGAACAGTGTGAAATGGACAATCCGTCGTCATATAAGTGATATACACTTAAGAACACAACAATCAAGCAAACAAACATCAATACTGGCTTCAACAATAATAATAACAATTAGTAAGCGCATACGCTACCACTAAACTACGGCCGAGGGCCCTTTTTTGCTGGCAATTGTGGATCTACCTGTACATACGAGTGATGCAGCGGACTTGAGAATACACCAACACTAGCGTTGTGGCTTGGTGGTAAGCGTGTGTGCCTAATAATCCTACTTTCATGTACCTTATAGGGATTCGAGTCCGTCTGTTGACTATCATATATGTGTGAGTCACACGATGTTATTGCGGAGATATTTTTTTAAAAGAGATTTTCATTCCACTTTTCTTGTGTAGTTAAGTAGGGAACAATGTAAAATTGACAATCAGTCGTCATACTAGTATAAGTGAAGTGTACAACGTTAATTACTAATCAAACAAACATCAAAACTGGCTTCAACAATAATAATAACAATATGTATAAATGTGTTTGTTTATTGATGACAAGAGATTTTAAATGACACATTTGAACTGATTTATCCTGATTTATTCCCCTGCTTATGTTTCCATATCATTGCGATATACAGTACAGCCTAGAAATAACTTTACATTAAACGCGACCCTAACGCGCTAAAACCGAGACTAAAATTATTGACTCGTTCTATAAATCGCGAGAGCGTCGCGACCCAAGTGCGTTTTGATCGCGTAGTGTTTTTTCCGAAAACGCGCTGCGTAAAATTGATAACGCGACTGCGAAAATTATAAACCCGTCTTTGATTTTAAGAAACGCGTGTTGTATTTTCGTTAGCGCGTCTGTGTTTTGTAAAATCGCGTAGATCGACATCTCTAAGATTCAGTCGCGTCAGATATAGCCGTTAAAATTTGGAGGGAATAGTCACTTTTGTATGGAAAATCAGCGTCCACATCTGGCTCAGAAACAAACAGTATGTTGTAGGCCTACAACCGGAGCGGTGACCGGCACGATTTGCAAAAGGTAAGCGACAACAGCATTGCATTATAAAAATTGTGGGCCACATCGTCTAAGTTTAGAAAGAAAGACATATACATTTTATTTTAAAAAAACTTACTGGTTTTAAAGTCAGGCTTACAGTATAATGGATTTCAATGGCCCTGCTGCCGATTTCAGAGCAGTGCAATTACATGTAGGCCCTACATGTAGGCCTATGTGTATTTCGGACAACGCCCAAATTTGATAAATTTTAAATATTCGATCAAGCAAAAACTGCAAAATAAGATACAAAATTCAGTCTGTCCTATACAAGTGTGTTTATTTTCGGTTCCAGTACAATATTTTTCTCTAGGAGCTAGATCCGCGATACGTATCTTACATACACTATATAGTATATAGAGATACGAGGTGCAGCTGTACCAAAACTTTAGAAATAAAGTCTTTCTCTGAAATTCTGAATACTAAACAACATTGAAGCCGCTAGACGTAATTACCTTGAAAGACATTTAACTGTGGTACTGCGGAGAAATGATTAATTTTGATATGAAAATGGACATCAAGTGGTCATTTTATGAGTCCTTCTAACCCAAAAGTGTTCGAGGAAGAATACGAGATGATTTAAGTCATTGTAAGGCCATGCAATTTTTTTCATATATTGGAAGTTACAGTGTCAAACCGTGATAGCGTGCGGCTATCCGTTATAATCATGTAAGTGCCTCGCCGTCACTGTCTGTATATTACCCGACGAGAGACGCTGGAAATCCTACCCTCTAAATTTGTTCTACATTGGCGTAAATGGTTGCGCGTTGCTTATATTATTGAAAAAATAACGACAAATACACTTTCGGAAAAAACTTGTTCTATTTCCAAGATATGTCAAGGTATATATTTTATTTATTTTTAATTTTTAACCGTGATGTTTCAAATCAAGTTCCATTCGAATTCTCAACCAAATCGGCATTTTTAAATTATCTACATTTGTGAAATAAATCGTCCGGGGAGAAATATGTAAGTCGTTGTAGTGTCTAGTGTATTTACAAAAATCCACCTGTCGACCCTCCGGTGTATGACTGAGTCACAAGATCAAGATCAAGACCCCCCACCTCCCCCCCCCGGTGTTCCGCCATAATAGGGCAAGGGACAGTGTGAAATGGTCGTCATATAAATGAAATACCCTTGAGTACGACGTTAAACCCCAATCAAACAAACAAATAAAAATGTTATGTGTGGCGTTAAACATTAAACAAACAAACAAATAAATTAAGGCGCAACGACCAAATATATGTTGTAATAAATGTTGGTCCTAAGAGAACAAATGCAGATCATCTACCTTGTATCCGAAAACCTGTAGACCACGAACTATAATCTCTCTTTATCCGGCAATTCAACGTCTTGTAAAGCACTGACCGGCTGCTTCGCTGTCAGAATTGTTTAATTCAGTCATTGCATATTGATTTAAATTTGCTTACACATTGCTGTTTGTCTTTGCAGATTACAAATATGGGTCGTTTGAATTCATATCAAAGAAACAGGATCGTGGTTCTTATGCACCATTATTCAAAGAGTAAAGATTTACTGAAAGCCCTCGAGAGAGAGAACATTGAAGTTTCAAGACAGTCACTTTATAATCTAATTCGGAAAGTAAGGACTTGCGGTTCTATAGCAGACTTACGTAGGGAAGGCCGCATCCCCATATTACAACTAGAGCACTTAGACTACATTGACAATTGTATGGTGGAAAACCCGGAAACTAGTGCAAGAGATCTACAGATCAAACTTGTTACACATCATGACGTAAATGTGTCGATCAGTACAATTAAGAGAGTCCGGAATAAGCTTGGATGGGTGTACACTTCTTCCCGATATTGTCAAATGGTTCGACATGTGAATATGCCACTTAGAACGGCTTTTTGTCTGGAATGCCTTGGAATCAACGACACTTTTCACAATGTCATATTTTCCGACGAATGTTCAGTTAAACTTGGAAACTCTTTAACCAAGTGTTTTCGCCGGAAACATGAGAGACGACTGCTAATTGGCAAGCCGAAACATCCATTGAAGGTATGAATGTGAACACCTGTAGTCAATGATACATGTATGATGTTGTATGATATGTTATTCAACCTATCATCGTGATCGGCATTCTGGACTCCTGATTTACAGAAAAAATTGTATTTGACAATAATTTCAGTTTAATATATTTAGCAGCCAAGCAATAAATATCCGTACCATTGAATATCATGATAAATTGCCTGTTTTCCAGCTGTACTTTATTAATTTAATTTAAAGGTACACGTGTGGGCAGGCATATCCTGGAGAGGACCAACGCCTATCTGTATTTTCCAAGGTAACATGGATGGACAGTTCTACAGACACATTTTGGAAAACTATCTTCTACCATTCATAAGAGAGATTTATCCGGATAATCACCGCTTTCAACAAGACAATGATCCAAAACACACTGCAAAGTAAGCCTAATTAGTTACTGCTCGTTTTGAAATGTCTAAATTTACGGGTCTTCTAAAAATCCTTGGCCCGCGGCCGTGGCGTAGTGGTTAGCGAGCTCGCTTTCTAACGCCTACATCGATTTACCGTTCAGAGGATAGAGTCCGTCTGTCGATCCTCAGGTATACGAGTGAGTCACAAGATGTGGCTCCGGCAATCGCGGGGGTGGTTTTTACGAGGTTTTCTCTCGCTTTTCCACCATAATAGGGCAAGGATATTGTTAAGTGGACAATCAGTCGTCGTATAAGTGAAATACCCTTGAGTACGGCGTTAAACACCAATCAAACAAAAAACAAACAAATCTAAAAACCCGCGAGGGAACATTTATAGGCTACACACATTTTCGTGTAATCATTAGGCAGCGCTTTATAAGACAACTATCAACATGGCGTGTAATGTCATTGCCCGTAAAAACACCGATCCCCCTGGGCAAAACGCGGAGAAAACACAGTAAAAGCGTAGGGCAATCCTACATATACCGACAAATGTATTTATCGACATATATACACAAAAAATTCCTAATTTAACAAAAAAGAAATTCATGTTGATTTGCTTTTGGTTTGTTTTTAACGCCGTGCCTGAAGGATTTTGCGCTTCTCACTCTGCCTTACTCGATACGGTAGAAAATATAGAAAATACAGTGGGAAGTTAAAAAATAACACCTCAGTGATAGCCGGCGTCGACTCGCGTGGCTAACTCGTGTAGGCCTTACTTAGCTCTAATAGTTGACCTGGAACCTGTTCGGTACATCTAAGGAGGCACAATGACCAAGTAATACAATTTTAAACGCTTTTCTTTTTCAGTGCCACAATGGATTGGTTTCATGAAAATGCCGTTAATCTTTGGCCAACACCGGCAGAAAGCCCAGACCTTAACCCCATCGAGAATCTATGGGCAGGACTGAAACGGTATATCAGGAAAACAGTAAAGCCTTCAAATCAAGACGAACTTGTAAATGGAATCCTTGACTTCTGGAAAACAGTTACGCCACGGATGTGTCAGAATTACATTCAACATATTCAGAAAGTTATGCCGGTGGTTATTGCACGAGAAGGCGGCCCTTCGGGATACTAAATTAGTACTGAAGAGGCACCCTTTGGGGGGGGGGGGGGGGGG
>JAVFBX010192203.1:0-13306 GCA_034783855.1 Mopalia kennerleyi
CACTCAAATTTCGTAGTGTCGTGAAGTTTACTTCGTGATTTGGGGTGATTCACGAAGGCTTGGTGGAGACGCTCCCTAAGCGTGTTAAAATATCTTTTGTGATGTCAATACTTTTTGTGTTTGTTTGATAGGGGTTTAACGTCGTGCTCAAGGGTATTTCACTAATATGACAGCAGATTGTACACTTCACACTGCTACTTCATCATCATCATTTAAAATTATTGGCGTGTCCATTCAGTAGAATGATTTACGCCTGAGCAGTACGGTAGTTATACCAAAATTGACTAATTGCGGTGGAAAACCGAGAGGAAACCGCAGAACCCCTCCCGCCCTCGATTTTCGGAGCCACATCGTGTGACTCATTGATATACCTGATGGTCGACAGGCGGAATAGATCCTGGAACGGTAAATCGAAGGAGGATTAATAATCGCACACGCTACTGCTAAGCCACGGCCGTGGGCGGGATATCAATACTGTAGAATAACTACTTACACATGAAGATAAACAAAGAATAAGGTAAAGCTGTATAACAGATATTTAATGTAAACACAATTGACTTCTCTGCAAATAGCCGGAAACTCTTTTTTTAGGGACATCTTATTGGGTCTAAAACAAGCACTAAACAAACAGCGCCTTGAGAATATATCACGTACTTGGTTTAAGTGTACGTATCAGATATTGTTGATCGCCATATGAAAACACTTATCTCAGCCATGTGAGTTAAATAGCAAGCAGCGAGAATCATTAAATATACAAAAACATTACAGGAATTTAATCCAACAGTTCATTCGCAAACCTAGTTTGGCATGTTTTTTATGCCAAGATGAGTGTTATATTTACCACAAATTGTGGTAATATATTGTGATTTTTGTGCAAAATGTAGACCAGGCTTATCTAATCTAATGTCACAGAATGTATAAAAAGAAGTAAAAAACCCATAGTTTCAACACACAAATTAATTTATATATTACGTCCGCATACAACACGTTAATATTTTCGGCCATTGTTGCAGGCAGTTGTTACAAATGTAAGTCTTCACTGAGGATAGGATATGGGTTTGAGTTTAAGCATTAAGCCTTGAATCTGGAATGTGCAGAACTGGCTGAAACGAGCATATTTAGCTTCCTGGTATTTATAAATCATCAAATAAGCTGTTGGGCATCGCTAATCATTGCTATAATACGCAGACATGGGTTTACAATTCACATGCGTCGGTTGCCATTCAATTTGTGTTCATGTAAGGTGCAAGATATCGTGATATGGTAATCGGAGAAGAACAGCAAGAGGTTTTATAAATTAGTTGGTTCAAAATAACTGATTTTATCTTCTTAAATAAACATCTTGCCAATGATATTGCAATCGGACAATTATCCAGTGTTACATTTATTAGAATCAGGTGATCACGAACTGTAGCACAGTATGCAAAACTGAAACAGGATTTTAAATGGTTCATCGTATGGGGCTACCTTGGCGTACACTGCTTTAGTATGCGTGACCCTTAGAAGCAGGCCGGCGGCCGTGGCGTAGTGGTTAGAGGTGCGCTTACTAATACTACTTCGATGTACCATTCACAGGTTCAAGTCCACCTGTCGACCATCAGGTACATGACTAAGTCACACAATGTGACTCCGGCAATCGCTTGGGTGGTTTGTACGAGGTTTCCTCCCGGTTTTCATCGTTTATTAAGCGAATAACAGTGAGTAATGGACACTCCGTAATCATATCCTCCTAAGACCCGGGGTAATGTTCTTTGTTAGATTTGAAGGCCCTTCAATATGGTAGATTATTTCGGGCCATCTGGTGAGTTCGAGTGTTTGTCCACAAAGACTTACATTTGGTTGGAATATTAACTTGCAGCTCAAGTTAATATATAACAGGGCAATTGTAAACAAACAAGTGTTTTAACACAGGTGTGTATGAGGGATCTTATAATTTCCATCAAGGGTACTGACATTGCGAATTGGGCGATTAAATACAAATAATAATTTTCTGGTAAATCTTATACAGTGAAGAATTACCACATATTGGCTTTGCAAAATAGTAATACACGGATATGTAGCAAGTACCAAATCGTAACCCAGAACGCCTATGGACCTTAGGCATACTTGCATAGGTTACAGGTTACTGCATATTTCGCTCGTCCATTATAAACGTACAAACTTAAACTTCTCTTTCAAATATTCTGAAACACAAGCGATATCAGATTGTATTTGGAAAGCTTCCGTTGTATGTCAGTTTCAGACAAAAAATAACGAATTCAAAATAACACAAAGATGGCATATGTTTCCGGCTGACAGCCATAATAAAGGAAGTAATATTTCAGCCTCCAAATACAAAAGAGTTGATCGGCGAATGATTATGAAGCAAAAACAGCCCCCCAGAATAAGGATTATGTTCATTTGGTTGTATCCGGTTTGCTGCCTTAAAAACTATATTAGATAAACAGATATGTCTGTTCAAATTTATTTAGCAAATCATTCAGTAAGAGGTTTATCCTTCAACGTGAGTAAATTTCAATTTAATCATCAGACACATCAGAGTATATGGTATAGTAAGAACTAATGTATTAAACTACATTGAGCTCCGAATTGGCCTTTTAGCTTTCAAGTGTCCATTTAAAATTGTTTCAGATCCCATACATTGAGCCGTGTGGTTTGTAAATTCGGCAACAAAATTGCATAGCGATGTAAGCTGGCAGTGAGTAGCTATGAAATGAGGTTAGCTAAGCCCAATATTTGATCATTAGTTTCTATGTTTGAACGTATTGGGATGCACATTGTATGGGAAGTGCTGCGCCCATTATATATTTAAACCACTTTTTAGTATGGTTTATAATGTAATGGAATGTCTTTTCACAGACCGAAGGCGCACTTTCACAAAATGTCGTACTACAGTAAACTATCCTTGGATAAAATTTCGTCATATGAAACGGTGTACGTTAAATATCGCATGGAATTTTAATGTCGAACTCTTTTAGAAATAATGGTTGTTTGAGGATTCTATGAAAAGAGGAAGGTTATTTATAGCACCACTACGACAAAAACGGTTCTTTGATATAAGAAAAAAGGGAGAAATACTTCGAACAGATTCTGTTGAGGTTGCACACAGTATATTCTGAAGGGTTCCACCAGAGCCATGAGTTGAGAACCTTTAAGGGATCCATGGAGCCAGATCTTTCTAAGAGTGTACGATAGTTTCTGAAAGTGTTCCCAGCACTCCTTGAAGGAACGACATGCACCATTTTTCACATCGTTGACAAATACGTATCGGGCGGAAGTGTAAATGATTGATATCTTATAGTGTGGCGGATGGTGACATATACCAGAGGTTGTCTGGTTAGTTACGATTGTCTTCAGTGCGCATCCCAGGTCTGAAGGTACCAGGAACAGTTATTACATTATAGTTAAAATTTACGACCAATTTATGATCTTTTCGACGCCAAGTCACGAGCTAAGACTGACTGCTAATGGAGCTAATTTTATGAAAGATTTACGGGGAAACCTGCGTATGTTCTACATTTGGCACATATATCATTCTTGATGACCAGAAGCTGGTCGTTTGACGGATGGTTGGCGGATGAGTCGGCTATCTTCAATACCCGCTCTTAAACTTAACGTATGTATTACCATGTATTAATCTAAAGGGGTCCTTCATTGATATGCATGCCGTGAAACTGGTGGAGCAGTGCACGAGTTAAGAACAGTAACGGCCTAACTAACTAATCATTGGCAGATATTACCACCCAAGAATCAGCTATGTCATGTTCAGACCAAAACCTTCAGTAGGCAAGGTTAAGGGCGGTGGAAAATTGACAAGGAATATTTTAATATGGTAGGAACAGATGGCAGCGTGGGACTGGTTGATGTGATACTTTCTTATTATACACTTACTTTAACATTTACCAGTAGAACATCTGGCACACGCATCGCCAGAGGATGTACCCGTATACCAAAGGTCAAAACCGATCTACAATGTTTATTATATCAATTTAAGTTAACATGTCTATATACAAATCAGTAACCCCATTTTCTTAATGAAACAAATTTACATATTTATTTTGCATACATTTTTATTAAATCTAAGAGTTCACAATTTCAATGTTTTAAACATAGTGTTCCATCATAATAGAGCCTAGTTGACCAACAACTTTGAATATAATTTATGTTATGTTCATTATTTTATACGATATTTATAATTCACATAATATTTTATTTAATTAATTAAGATTTTAATGTATATGACAGTACAAACGTTTATCCAAAACAAATCTGGTATACATGTATAGTAAGACAGTTAGGGAACACGCTGTCCCTTTACAACGTGTGCTGTTCCTAATCTCAATATACACACATTCATACCTTGTATCTGTACATCAAAAACAGAAGAACACTGATAGGTTTTTAATTTGTAGACATTCAGGTGCCGGTATGAGTTATCTTTGGAATAAAAATAGTAGGATAAACTGTTGTTCTCAAGTGAGAGTGGCAACTTTGTGATTATAGTCTTGAGGATGAACATAGACCGTATGGTGTTCCTTTTAGCGAAAAATATCACAGGCCAGCAAAATCATAGACGAAGAATATTCTTTATCATGTATTGATCTTTCCGGGGCGTTATTCAATTGGTCCACATACGGTGCAGTTACGATCTATATATATTTATCGATATATCCTGTATATATGCTGTATTATCGATACAATGAAAGGCACAATTTAGTTTTTCAAGCGCAACCTGTGTTTGACGATAAGACCACAGCTGTAGCGCTTGTCAGTTCACTTAATGATCCCATATTATTGCGCTGTTCATCTGATAGTGACCATGATACAGTATCATTTCTAGATTTCACATTTGTTTGACAAATGTACACGTAAGAGAACTCTCTATTGAGGACTGAAACATCTTATTCACGTGAACGAGGATAGAAAATCCCGTTCGTTACGTGTTTTCTCAGGAAGCCATCACTGTTTGACCACGAATATGTTATATATCTGCGTGGACATGGTAAATTCGCGCTTTTCATCGGATTGCTTGCCATACTACCAACAATAAGTCACATATTGCATGTCTGTGCTTTGAAACGACAGTCGAATGGTAACTCGTACGAAATCAAAATCTACCGTTTGATATACGGAAAGTGTTCCATAACCAACTGGATATCTATGGAATGTCCACAGAACGTTTGTTTATTATTTTACTTCAGGAAATCCAGAATTGTCTGTATGTCTACCTGAGCGATTGACAATTATAGCTATCCAGATTATATCTTAAAGTTTGACACCGGTACGTAATTCTACTACAGAATTGAATAGTGTAACGCTGGCGCTGGTTTCGCCTGTAATGGTACCACATACTCTGCTTTATATCCAGTGTTATCTAAGCTATTTACAGCCTTATAGACTGGTTGGTGTATCGTAACTTTTAAGCACTGGACGTTAGCGATATAGAAGAATCACTGTAAACAAATACCAGAGTGGCTCGAGTTAAATGGCATCGCTGAGTTCATTGTTAACGTATTTCCTACCTATGCTTGGGTTTGTACGGTCATCGTCGAGCCGGCTTTTGGAGGAGTGTAATATTGATGTGAGTTGGGTAAAGGTTATTTTTTGTTCAGGTTTTTGTGTTTGAGCTGGTAAACCAGTTGCCGTGCAATGTTTGCTTATTGCTGCAGCGAATATAGTGGAATGATAATATAATAAGAGTGTTTGTTCCTGTTCTCTACCTCCCCAATAGCATCACGGCTTTTTCTCGTATGTATTTGTTAAACCAAGGATAAAGTCAACAATGTGGGTATGTATCGAAAGTCATAACCAATCTGGTGTGATACTCAAACAAAAAATCACGTAAAGCATCAAAATCTCGCTCGATTGTCCAAAGATCGTTTTGCCTAGCTGCTCAAATAACATCCATTGTACCGGTAATAAGCCTCGCTTGAGTGTCCACAGATCTTTTTGCCTAGCTGCTCAAATGGCATTCAGTGTAACGTTAATAAGCCTCGCTTGGGTTTCCAAAGATCGTTTTGCCTAGCTGCTCATATGGCATTAATTCTAACGTTAATAAGTCTCGCTTGAGTGTCCAAAGATCGTTTTGCCTAGCCGCTCAAAGGGCATTCGTTGTAACGGCGGTAATAAGCCTCGCTTGAGTGTCCACAGATCGTTTTGCCTAGCTGCTCAAATGGCATTCAGCGTAACGTTAATAAGCCTCGCGTCAGTCCAAAGATCGTTTTGCCTAGCTGCTCAAATGGCATTCAGCGTAACGGTAATAAGCCTCGCTTGAGTGTCCAAAGATCGTTTTGCCTAGCTGCTCAAATGGCATTCAGTGTAACGTTAATAAGCCTCGCGTCAGTCCAAAGATCGTTTTGCCTGGCTGCTTAAATGGCATTCATTGTAACAGTAATAAGTCTCGCTTCATTGTCCAAAGATTGTTTTGCCTAGCTGCTCAGATGGCATTCAGTGTAACGTTAATAAGCCTCGCTTGAGTGTCCAAAAATCGTTTTGCCTAGCGGCTTAAATGGCATTCAGTGTAACGTTATTAAGCCTCGCTTGAGTGTCCAAAGATCGTTTCGCCTATCTGCTCAAATGGCATTAATTGTAACGTTAATTAGTCAAGCTTGAGTGTCCAAATATGGTTTTTTGCCTAGCTGCTCAAACGGCATTCACTGTAACGTTAACATCATCGAATGAATGAATTTCTACAGAACATAATTGTGTCGTATTGTAATGTAAAGCACATCTTGTCAACATTTTTTTAAGAAATGTGTATCCCCATTAACCAAAGGAGATGTTGACATTTGTTGAAGCGCTCAGTGAATCAAGCAATCGATGAACACAACCTAAAAGAGATAACTGTCTATTTTCAGTATGTTTTTTCTTTTTATTATGTTTGCATTTTAATTACTAAAAATAGCAGTGGAAAATGTATGCTTATGTTGACTGTCTGGAGAGTCCGAAGGTAAAACATGTTGTATTGTCAGTTAGAGATCTCGCCAAACAGAAGGCGAGATAAGGAGGCGCATAGCGGTCAGCCGCCTACTTTTCAGTTGCGCCAAAGGAGGAAAGGCCGACAGTCCCAGGGATACACATATTATAATAACAAGTAGAGGACTACACCAAGTTTATAATCTATTACCATGTTGCCTCAAGTCAGTAGATAAGTTTATATCTTTGGAATTTCTCACGTTTGGCAGAACTCGGGAAGACTGTCATCAGCGGTAGACTGCAGCAGTCAGACGCGACTGGAAAGAATTAGAATTGCGCCGCTATGGCTGAATAGCCCTTACCCCTGCTGACACCGCAAACTGTGTGACTTGTTGCGCTTTTTAGTGCATAGTATGTTGTAGCTTATACTTATTTACAGATGAAACAAGTAGTACTTACCGTTTGTTTAACAGCAATTTAAATATAAGTACAAACTCAAGGTAGTAACCGTTTAATCTTGAACTATTTACCACTTTCAATTTGTTTTACTGCAATTTGACTATATAGATACAAACTCATCTCATCTGTTAACCGTTTAATCGTTGGCTCTCTACCACTTTAAGTGTCAAATCAAGAAGACACGTTCATTTAGTTCACTTAAACTGTGACTACATCAGAACAATGCAGTCTGGATATGTCCTGTGAGATTTTAACGTAATTCAAGCCACTTCTGGGTGCTCCTACATTCTGTATAGCTCTAGCGTAAAAATAAAGTTACAGAGATGACAATTGTCCATTCAACGCTACCTTTTTATTCTATCAGTCGCATGTCATTTACTCCGTATCTACGGCTTAGAATGTGGTCCTCGTTGATTGTTATTTCAAGAAAAAGGTACCTAGTAAATCAGTATATTTGAGACCGTTGAGGTTAACACTCAAAGCAAATCCCTGACAGCTTGATTGTTATCCATTCATGAGTCTGACAGTCTACCCTCAGGCTTGTGGGTATTATCTCTAAAACCCTTTGCTTTTCTGGTAGTTTATCCGCACGTAAGCCGATCAGCTACCAGTATTTGTGACCACTGCATACGCTCGTTCCCAAAGCGCTTCTCGCATGGACCGATCATATTGGTATTTTAAGGTAAATCTCCACAACAAATTGTGGGTGCTTGTCATGGAAAAACGATAGAAAACAACCCTAAGCAATATAAAATGTCGACCTTTTAAACAGAACTCGAATACATTCATATGTTTATTAGAATTGTTTTTATCCAAATATAGTTTGTAAAAGCAGTTGAGGTCAAAGAGGCCTTTATACTGCAACATATGTTGAACTGGAGATATTTACTAATAACGTCGTTCAGCTGGCCGTATTTTTGAATGAATTAGATGATCACGGTGTGCCATTTGTAGAAAAACAGTTTGCAAGGATTGAAAGAAAGCCCACGCATTGTTTGGTTACTATTTTTTTACCTGTGGAACTATTTGGGCCTTGATGTTTTCACCTGGTCATACTAAAAAACTGAAACTTTATCATGACATTTTGTTGAACCCTTCAACGTATTGAACTCATGTATATTGTCTTATAAGAAATTTAACAGCCATTTAGAAATTTTCAGTTTTGTAATTTTCAGTTAGTTTTGACGATTTTGGATGTTTTACCTTTCAAATGATAAGTAACTTTGCGGAGGGGGGAGGGAGGGGATTGTAGATGTCATCAAGTTTTACAAATACTTGTGCATATTTTCATATTGGTCAGCCGATATTTTCCCCAGCAGGAAGGCTCAGTGAATATTGACATTGCTTAATTCGCATATCTACAGTCTATTCCGCTTAAATATTTGATCCGTTCCTATTAAAAAAATAGGCCTGGAACCTTTCAATAAATATTTAGAATTCCACACCATTAGTTCGAAATTGAGCTTAATAACGTTCAATTCGCTGTAAATCGATAAAGCTTGTAGGAAGCTTACCTAAAAACTATGATTTATTACAGAACAAATGCTGCAAGGAACAGTATAAATACCTGTCAGTTTGTTCGAAACAGTAAGCAAATTGAAACATGGAAAAAAAAGCAATTATTCAATTGAATCAGGCAAAATCAGTCTAACCCTTATTCAAAATTGTGTGTAAAATAAATTAGATCTGAAATGCAGAAATTTATTTAAAAAAAATTCTTTGCAATTGTCGTTTTTTATGTACGTGAATACAAAGCGTCCTAGTTATTACCTTCTTTGCAATAGTCGATTTTATGTACGTGAACGAAAATCGTCGTATTTGTTACCAAGGCGTAAAGTCATCGCCTAACTAATCCATACACAGCGTTAAATACCGCCATACCTAGGGACATTTAATATGCGTTCAATCATGTCAGTGGTGTAGTATTAACATTTAAATGTGGAACTTCCTAAAGATGATATAGGATAGAAAATGATTTGTTCGTCCAGAGATTCGAATCTATCTAGGGAATATTTGTAAAATTCACACCTTTTGTCAAATGTTGGATATGTTTATTTTCTCGTTTCTTGTACTCTCAACATCTATTGTAATGCTCATATAAAATAAACTTCTTAAGAATGTGAAGTTCCCGAGGGCTCACACGATGTGTTTTTATGCTGCATCCTGCTGCTATTCGAACAAAAGGCAGAACTGTAATTTTTCTGTTGTTTTATTACACCAACTTAAGCGAGCGGGGAAAGCTGACAACATCACATTATGTTTACTTTGAAAACTTCAGATCCCACGTTTTGTTTCAAAGAGTGTGTGACAACGTGATGAAAAATAAATGTGCATGAATTGTGAAGAGGGGGGAAGTGACAGGGAGGGGGGTCTACTTTATAACCGCTATGTCTAGGGTTACATTAGGGTATAAACCAGACTTGTATTGTCCATTATGTTCGATGCCTGTCCACCATCTATGTTTTGCAACTGCACCAGCTGTTTTAGTTTAAATTCAACAAACCGTGGTGTTGGTTATAATACATTCTGTTATTAATATAGTATAAAGTGAAGAACATTTATCAGACTCGAATGGTTTTGACCTTTGTCTGGTCTGACTTTAATCCCTGGTATATTCACTAGTAATGAACCACTTATATCTTATTATTGTAACAAAACCAAACGAGTGACATAGTTGTAGTATTGCACATTACACTGTGTCATAGTCGCATCTGTTGATTGTTTATTTTTTAGTTTAATATAAAGCCTTTCTTTGTTTCAGATATACTGTCCCTGGGAAGCAATTGTGTTACATACAGCACCATGGTGACGATATCGGTTCTGACGAACTAGATAAACAAAGTTATATTGCAAGGCAGAATACTTGTGGAGGGCGAATTAGCAGTCATACATACTGGATGAACTGTTCGTTGTTGGAGGACGGCATATTGAAACAAACTTCAACAGATACAACATCAGGGAGTGTAAATCGGTTCATGTCCACACAGACGCAGATCGTATTGAATGATGCATGTTTGCACCAACCGCTTAAAAGACTTATTTAGTGCGACAGTGGGAAAACAAAACGTATTGAAAACGAGTAAAAGGATCGCTAACACGTCGATTTTTGTTGCGATTTCCGTGAGATAACAACCGGAGAGGATAAGTGGCGAACAAACCGGCTTAATGTAAGGTGTACGTACATCTGTACAATTGGGATTACACACACCTTGAACTAAGCCAATATTCCCAAGGAGTTTTGGCAACAGTCTCCTGGAAAATAACTTTTGGGGACAAGGTAGAGATTGTTTCTGTATATTTGGTGAAAATTCTGTAACTCAACTTATCGTGGGAAATATTTGTAGTATTAAAAGACCTGGGCCATTCAATGGACTGCTGAGGACTTAATGTTTTAAGGCCGCTTGGTATCAGGTTAACATACACTAATCATGGATGGAAACAACTCTTCGTTTTCCAATTCAACAACACCAGGGGGATATGGTGCCCCTAGAATCCTACATATGAACATGTGGTTTCACCCTCCGGAACATGCTCATATTCTCAACGGATATTTATCGCCTTTGCTAACACTTGTGACAATAATCAACAACATAATGGTTTGCGCTGTTCTGCTTAAAAAACATATGCGATCACCGACGAATGCATTGTTGGTAGGGATGGCCGTGTCAGACATGCTCACCGGTGTCTTTCCATTGCCTGTCTTCGTGTATTTCTATACCCTCCATAACTACAATGACTATATTCCGTACGAGTGGTGCTGGCCTGTCAAGTACCTCAGCGTTTTTATACCTACAATTTTCCACACAGCATCAATCTGGCTCACCATGGCATTGGCTGTTCAACGGTACATTTACATCTGTCACTCTTTTCAGGCCAAAACATGGTGTACCATCCCAAATGTGATTCGCGGGACAGTGGCCATATATTTCATTGCAACTATTTCGCAAATAAGTCGAATGGTAGAGTCATCCCATTTGCCTTACCCAGTGCAATCATTAGTTCAACCAAACGTCACAATTATTGCATGTGTTGAGCAGGACCTGCCATGGATTATCCCATCTTTAACAAAAGATATATACTTTAATATATACTATTGGTTCCGTATACTGTGTATCCATATGCTCCCTTGTATATCTCTTGTTGTTCTGAATGCCTTGCTAATACACGCTATGAGAGCAGCACAGAAACGACGGAAACAGCTTCTTAAGCAAAATAAGAAATCAGAATCGAAAAAGATTAAAGATTCGAACTGCACTACTCTTATGCTAGTTGCAGTGGTGGGACTATTCCTTGTGGTGGAATTTCCATTGGGAATAATTATGATATTAGTTACAATAGTGAGCACTTTCAACTTGACTTTTGTGTCCAAAGTGCTGATTCAAACACTCATGCTGTGGGCTAACTTTTTCATATTGCTCAGCTACCCACTTAATTTTTTTATATACTGTGGAATGAGCAGGCAATTCAGGGAGACTTTCAAACGCATGTTTATGAAAGGCGCATTGCCGCTGGACAGAGAGTGGTCGCAGTATGTTACATTGGCTACCGAAAATGGCAAAACGTGTGTGACAGGTGCGGAAACGGCGCTTTAATGTCACATTGAATTGACACAGGATTGAACCAATTCTGATTATGAAAACTGTTTGAGTATCTAGCTTGATTTCTATTATATCTGAATTGTGTTAGGGCACAACAATACACAGTCTTAACAAATGTACAATGTGAAAATGCTGAAAACGGTAACTACTGAGATAGAAAGATTTTTTATTTGATCATGTTAACCGTCCTTGGAAGTGTTTATTGATTGATATATATATATATATATATATATGGGCAACACCGGTAAATTCTATAAAGTTGCCATATATTGTGAATAACAAAATGTATGGAGGTTTCTACTGGAAGGATCTTTCATCATGTGTTTAATAACAGATATGTCATTATATACGCAGAGTGACTAAATTAGTTGTTTCCAAAGGTTTGCTAGAAATGTTAGATTTTAACAAACTAAGTGGGAATGACAATGGTATGCCCCTTAATCGCTGAATTTGTTTCGATGGCCAAATGCAGATATTTGTAAAGCAAGCTGTAGAAGCCTCCTGGATTTCAGAATATGATTGAACGAAAAAATGGATTTTCTTGATTGAGATAACGATTCAAACATTGACACGTATAAAGCGCGTTATATAAGCATTTACATATCTGGAAATTTGAAATTTGCCTGTTGATTCTATCATCATCATCATGTCTGAATACGGTTGGTGTCCTGACGTATATGTTTGAACTGATTTATGAATGCCAGACTTTTGGAAACGATGGCTTTCTGACACAAGCCTGCACTGTACGGGATTTTATAATGACTTGTAGTTACCTTACAGCTGCGTGTTGTACAGTCCATCATATCCTGCCACCGTATTTTAGAACAATAAAAGGGTAAATCATAAAGATACAGCAAACCTATTCAAGTTTTCAGCTTTTTAAACGCGATCGACGACAGTGTCTCACTTCACTTTGTCTGTGTTACTTTGTAAATTACCGGCTAACCTCGCTCTGTATTGTGACTGTTACCAAACTATTTTCCATAGATTTGTTTATTATTATTGTTTATAGAATGATGACCGCCATTTTCTGTAAGGCTCAGTCTACTACATAGAAAACATGTGAGTATTGTCCAATGACTGTCACTGCTACGGTTCTCTTAATTTGACAACTTAAATAAAATTGTATTCATGTTACAACAGAGTTATGCAATATTGTTCTTCTTGATTTGCAGAACGCTATGAAGGAAACACCCTGAAAGAAAATGCTCGAACTATTCCCTGCAGCTTGCCATCCAAATTACACAATACTCTGTCTCTTAAAGGCCCCCTAACCGTGGGGTGACCTAATTTTGGCTCCTTAACAAAAATCGGCGAGTTTCTGTATTTTTCAC
>JAVFBX010192214.1:0-13306 GCA_034783855.1 Mopalia kennerleyi
AGTGCTAATTGGCGATCCAAAGTCGAGGGTTAATTTGGTTGAGGCTTAACATAACGAACTCCCGTATCTCTTTAGCTCCGGTAGGAAACATGTCTGTAGATTATTAAAACCATTTTCAAACCATGTCAAATATAAACGTATAATTTATTAGGCTATTAAGCAATAGTCTAATAAATTTTATCGACCGCTTTGTCTTCCCTCTCTTCCCGAACTAGGAATGTACTATTCGTGAGCAGGTGTACCCAGGCCTGTGCTTTGTCAATGGCGCATTCTTTACAATCAGAAATGTCAACGATAATTTTGAAAATGAGCTCTTTTGAAGTGCATTTGGCCTGTCGAACCAAGTAGCTCAACGATTTTTTCACTTTAACACGTCTATCATTTGTGATATTCCCAATCGGTAAAATCGTACGCTCATTATTTCTTTGAACTATTCTTGAGTCTACCATCGTTATAAACATTACCAAGTGGGGTTTTTTTTTATAATTTTTATTAATACATGTAGTTTAGTTTCTTTCCCATTGTCACATAATTTAAAACATCCAAACATCTTTTTAAAGAATAATGTCTGAATAACGGCGTGTCTGGCACTTCTCTATGAACACAAACATCCACATATAATTAAACCGTCGATACGATTATTTACATTGGACGATGGTCACTTTTTCTGTAACTCGCTGTGCTATGGTGGTTGTGTTAAACCTACTTTGTACTTGTTTGCAATGTATTGTTGATTGTAACTCTCCCTTTGGTGTATTCTTAAAAGCCTTTAAATCTCAGTTACGAAAATAGTTCAATTCGAGCGACAAAAAAAAGGTCTCCTAAGGCTTAATCTATTATTCGTTGGTCCACTTGAAGCGCTGAAGCGGACGGAAAAGCTGTTTAATTGCTCCCTAAGGATACCATGACAGACTCTGAGAGAGCAACACAAATACGCTAAAAGCAACTGTATTTCATTTGAAGACTGGTTGGAGATAAAGTCCTGACAGGATCAGATCGATCAGTGGAGTAAAGCGGTACAGTGAAGACACATGAACCGAACAATCCATGCCATTACAGATAGCTACATCTGTCGAAAGATATATACAGTCAGGAATCTATGGAATTGTAATGTCTGTTCCATCACATTGGTCAATACCAAGATCAAAATAAACGGCTAATCAGTGTTCTGTATATAATCTGTACAATTTCTGTTACCGGTAATAGTGTTCATCTAAATAACGGGAAATGGCAATAATGGGCAAACATTGACTTATTCACTGAACTTAATAGCTAAGAGATACGAATGCTCATGAAACAAAAGCCACAATAAAAGGCCAGAACGTCCTGTTAGGTAAAGGTTTATTCGTTGTGGTTGTATTAAACGGTAGACCAGCGCCACGCAGGGACCCACCCAATCCATCCCCGCTTTTAACAGACAACAATACCACAAACTGACATCATCCCATTGACTTACAGGCGGAATGTTTTGTCATTGTATATAGGCAAACGTCTTATCTTTAACCGGTTGTTGGTTTTTATAGAAACTTGCGGCATATTTGCCATCAATGAAGTCGAACTGATTTTTCACACGAAAAATCAATAATTGATTTTGTCTGCTTAATGTACGATGTGGTACAATTTGGCAGAACAGATTAAATTAAACGATTTCCGACTTTTATTTAAGTTAATGATAACAAAGTGCTCCACAGAATGTATAGGTTAATAACTCACTGGTCCCAGTTTCGCTCAAGTACGATTGACAATCAGGTAACATAGGTAAATTAGTTACTGGTCCCAGCTACGCTAGGAGCCTATCACGTACGATTGGTTATCAGGTGACACAGGTAAATTACTCACTGGTCCCACCAGCTATAAGCTCGAAGCCTATCACGTACAATTGGCAATCAGGTGACACAGGTAGGTAAGTCACTGGTCCCAGCTACGATAGGCAATCAGATGACACAGGTAAATTATTCACTGGTCCCAGCTAGGGTCAGAGCCTATCACGTACGCTTAGCAATCATGTGACACAGGTAAATTACTCACTTGTCCCAGTTACTATTGGCAATCATCTGACACAGGTAAATAACTCACTGATTCCAGTTACTATTGGCAATCATCTGACACAGGTAAATTACTCACTTGTCCCAGTTATGATTGGTGATCAGGTGACACCAACATTATACCTTTTTTTTCTTAAATGCACTTTCTCCGAGTTATAGTAACACTTTATATGGATTTAAAGGTAGTCGTTTATATGTACTTAAAACTTTTTATTTCTAAAAGCAACTGCAAAATGAAAATATTAAAGAGTGAAATCTTTACTTGCAAACCGTTTTAGCATCTTGCCGGTTCCCGCGCTCCGCTTGATTCCATCGGCAATTCAATGTTAAAGAGTGCGGTTACATATCCCTGTATATTGTAATCTCATGATGGCATGAACCACTTTTACTTCAGCGCACAAAGGTCACACGTTCTCGCCAAGTGGTAATATAGACACTTTTTGTACCATTTACCTTTAGGTAGGTTGGTCTGATGTGTTATAGAGTGTAGGTCACGTCCTACTCATACCGTGCGTATTAAAGTGAAGTATATTGCCGGCCATGCTTAAATGGGATGCTAGTATAACGTTTTTTAGTTTTATTTTCACGTAATGCGTGAAACCATTTTCGAGTAACGAATTCTTTCATCAGACACAGCTTACCTTTGCAAAGTAGTCTGTTGATGCTGTACTTGTAAACCAATCCTTGGCGATGACATGTTTTAAACATTTCCATTGACACTGTCAAATCCTCGATTGTTTGTTTGCCTTGATTGGTTTGATTAAGGAAATAGATTTGATTTTTTTAAAGTAAATGACTAAGATAACTTCCAATAAATACAAATTGTCCGTTGTTTTGGGAATAAGGCGAGACTTTTTATTTGCGGCTTTCACAGTTTTATTAAAAAACATTTAAACTTCTTGACAGGCGAACAGTGCGGTCAACGGGCTCCGATATGCAGTGGATCAGTATTAGACTGGATGCACACCCAAATACGCTTAATACCTCCGAGCACAACTCAGGTAAGCTCTTCCATTTTATTTGTTTTTTTAACATAATGCATTTGCTTGAAAATTTATCTCGAAAAGTGAACGAACGAAAGTGATGTTAACGTAGATTAATTCTGAACGATCTCGAACTGTGTGTTCCTTCAAACTAGCAGTTATTGCTTCAACAAATGTCTTCCGGCCCACTTGCCTTAAAACAAACCCAAGCAAGACACTTGCTGCTAGAACTTCCAGCAATAAACATTCAGAGGTCAAATTGTGGGAACTAGGGCAGATAGCTTAGTGTAGCCTACTAAAACATTTTTTATGAAACCCATATTTGCTAAGTACACTATCGTAAGGTTGAATTTTATAATTACGTAAATTTTCTGAAGTGAAGCTCTGTGAAATCGTCGCCTGGTTTATAAGCTCTTTAAACATCGTATGAGGTCCAACATTGCGACAATCGTCTGTTCTGACTAAGTCACTTTTTGTATAATACTTTATTTCTTTGAGTCTACGAATGAACATTTTATAATCAATTCGCCACGCATTTCACGATTATTGGAGGGAATAACACCAAATCTACAATGCAAATTTACTCGCATTCATTGAGTTCGCCATTAAGGCCCCTAGATGTAATTTGACCTGTTGTTATAGTCACCATTGATACCCCGAACCATCTGGCTTTATAGCTTGAGAAAGGAGAAACATTGTAAAAGTATCATTTGCTAAAAGCATTTTACTGTAGATATCTGATGTTGCAGATTGCTCGTATCCGGTGCTCGTTATATTCGCTGATTGATTTTACTGCCTGGCATAAAGGCCTAACCTTAAGGGGACCATTGAGGAGCTTAAGATTTCAAAGAGGATACTCGAACTTTAAATAACATACTTGTTGGTCTAACATTTTGAGTTTAAAAATGTGAAAAGGGAAAACCTGAGAAGTTTAGAAATGAAGCTAAGCATTTTATTATCACTACGATTGATACATTAATAACAGACGGGACTGTTGGGGGTTAGCTACGTTTGGTCGTGTGCATCCTGACTACAAACACTGCTCAGCGTTGGGCGGTACTGCTTTCCACCAAATAACCGGCTAAAGATTTTCCGTGAAAATGGTTTAGACTTTCTTGGCGGGACACTTACATGCAGTTCTACAATGAGAAACAACGGTTAAATTGTACTTCAAAAATCATGTGGATGTAGTCATAGTGAATTAGTATAAACATATGAGTAATATTGTTGTAGTGAGTAGAACCCGTATAAATATTATTTGAAAAACATATTTGTGTGTTTATTTCGCTATGCTATAACATATACAATTAATTTCTAGCCGTATCATCATCTGGGATACCTAGTGATGCAGATGATCACTAGATTCGGATTTGTTAATGTAATATGCAATGGGAATAGTTACAGTTAGTTCTGCAATATCCCTTTTCTTTTGTTTAACTTAATTTAGAGACAAACGTTAAGGATTTGTCTTAAACTATGTATTATTAAACTGTCTTAAACTATGTATTATTACGGGATATAACAAGCCTTTAATGGCTTTATTCTTTATTAACAAATCTTCTAAATTATTATTTATGGTGAATAAATCATATCATATCAATAAATCATATCATGTAAATAGCATACCTTTGTCACCTTGATCTGTTGTAGGCTTGCTGTTGTTGTTTTTGTGGGACTCCTTGAAGACAAACAAACATACTCAATTGAGAGGTGTGACGTGAATGTGGTTTTTGTTAGAGTATAGTTACACTCTTGCTAGACAAAATAATTGTCATTCGAGAATACGTTCCATTGCCGGCAAGAGAGAAAAGGCATACACATTAAGATATCTTGTTCTTCTCACACTAGTTATATAAGTGTTACGGGTGATAAAGTACATAACTTGTCTAGTAAGATGGGAGAGATTTCACACTGATGACGTATTAAATGTGTCGAGTTCTCTTCCTTATCAATGGTGAAGTTGAAGTCTTCTCATCCAATCTATCAGACGTATAGTACTGACACTGATAACAGAGTGATGGATGTACTGATTGTAAGGATAACGGCTACCCGTGCACAGACGATAGCGAGGGGTGATGGACTGATATCACTGATGGATTGGGTTTCTCTCATTCGAGAAGGACTGATTCGGCCAGTCAGAGATACATTCTTCAGCTTAGGCTTAAAAGCACAAAACCGTAGCGGATGTCACGTGACGATTCCAATTTTAATTGAACTTTAATTCCTTTAGAGAAAATACATCATGTCGGCCACTGTATCAATCGAACGACAAATATCAGACAAATCAGAAAGTCGATATCGTACAAGTTAAATGTATACTAGTTGACTTCCTCAGGCAAATACGTTACAATTACGACACGTTACGCTTCAATGGCCGGTAACAGAGCCGATGTTTGTGGCGCTACAGCCGCAGGACTACAATCACATCTTCATTTGACTAATCCCCTCGCCGCCTTTTCTCTATAATATTGCGTATAGACCGGTTGTTTATAAACCAGGACCACGCTGTGTATTAATACATGCTAAGTTGCCGAAAAGTGTGCGGTCGTCAGACAATTTACAACTGTATCGATACACATGGACTTTGCCATGATGCCATACAGCTTAAGAGCAATGCAATTTCTTAAATTTAAATTCTTAAATCAAAACCTTGGTTCCATTATGATGTGACACACATTATACACATTAACATATTTTTAAACGGCTTGTGTGTAAATGAAATCTGTCACGTGACTCCCTGAAAGAAGGCTGTGGTTCCGGTTTATCCAAAGTTACAGTTTATGTTGAAAAGCTATATGGTACAGTACTTGATGCTTACAAAATCATTGTCACGTACTCCCCCATTCTCTATAGGCCCAGAGTCTAGACAAATGTTAAAACTGCTCCTTATATATGACGGTTGGAGAATCGCAGAAGGGTATGTGAGAAAAACGAAAGAACCATCCTGCAGGGGAGTGTGCTTTATACTCACGGGTTTCAATGCATCCTCATCGTGGACTGGTTGATAATTAGCGCCAAAATCTTCTACTATGATAGTTGGCGGCGGCTGTTTATTCTTTTTGTGAAGAGTGTAATTTCTTCGACGGAAACCGATTAATCGTTTCACCTGAAATGGAAGGCAGATTGCTCAATGTAATCAACCGATATCATGTTTAACAACTGTGCTCTGTGGACAGCGTTGCGCGATACAGTGTTAGCTTTTAAGACATGGCTACATCCGCTAAACGTAGCTCTAATCTTTTGAACAACTGGTCCCAAGAAGTCACATAGTCCCAGATGATGGCCTTAGTCATCATTGTAGATACTCAAAGTTTGAATTTGGTTTTTCTGGATCTTAGTTTAGTTCACACTAAACAATGAAAAACGACAAAATTCCAAACCGTATACAGTTTAAGTTGGATACGCAAATTACACGTTCACAAGACCTTCGCCTAAATTGGCTCTGTAATAGCCGGCTGCGAGAAGTAGCTCGCTTATATGGACTGACAATACAATGTTTTAAAGAGTAGGACATTCTACAGGTTCGAACAACCCTTGCTGACCTGTAGCTTGGCGCTCTTCCGTCTCATATCAACTACAATAATAACCGTCGGCCCCCATCCGCTGACGGGTTCGTGTAATGGAATTGTCATCGTGTTCATCACAGGAGATTAATTATTTTTTCATTTTCTCATCTCTGTGTTGTCTTTCATTCCAGTTCACTTTTCACAAATCTTTCGTGATCATGTACTAAAAAAAAACGCAATGCTCATCACGCCAGGGTTCGATATGTTTGGAATATTCGAACATCTGTATTATGGTTCATATATTGCCAAGGTTTATTGTTAGATATTGATGGGAAGTGAAATTAGTTGTGTTCCATCACATTAACTACAATTCCACCGTCACTGTTGTTTGTTACGCGGGTGCTGTTTCTCTCTGTTGGACGCTTTACTCCGACCCAGATGTATCCATGAGCGCTTTCAACAGCGAAGAGAAAATATAATTCTAAGCAAATAGGTACAAACATGTCATTTATATGATAATAGAATCTGATATTCATGACCGGGTATAGTAATTTTCATGTATTCATCCAAAGCGAAATAAAACGACCTACCCTCGTTTCATAATTTGATATTTCCAGGTCACTCATTAGAGATCCTATATATGTGTTCTGTGTATAAGGGCATTTAAACGTCTCCAAATCACTGGTGGAAAGCCGTGTGCTCAAAACCATTTGCTCGATTTACATTTGACCTTATCTTCCTATACTTTACCCGTCTGAAGATTATAACTTACTGAAATCAGTTTTGGAATTCTTTGTAATATTTTCATTTTGTTAGAATCATTATCCCCAGCCACCAGTTCTGGTAGTATCTCTAAAGTTACACTGGACCGCCTTCTGGCGATAGGTATCGCTGGTCGCCCATCCAAGTGCTCCGTATCTTCTTGGGCGTCTTCAACCACACTCCTTAAGACCACTGTTACAACGTCATTCGCCAACTGATCTGTTAATATATCAAGAAACTAGTGATTTTAATAGCTTTTTATTATTCATCTTGAATTGAATTGTGTATAAGTGAATACAAGTCAAGTGTACATTGACTGTTCGACTGTATTTTGAAAATGAGATAAAATGACGGACCGCTGTCACCTATCCAGGAAACAGTTTACGTGCATATATTTAATCATTGTTTATGCTAAGTAAGCTAAGTCTTTTAAATATATCATTAACGCTGAGGTGCCTTAATGAAATTTCTCACCTAAAATCCCGTTGGCATGCCTTGTTAGGTTATATTGTAGTACAGTATTTAAATGTGCATGTACTGTAATAACAGTATGCCCAATCATCAAATGGACATTGCATGCAAGAATATCCACTGTTATCTTATTCGTAATACCCAGCCACGACATTTTAAGATTCTCGTAAGAACACGTATGTGCCCCATTTTAGGGCTCGAATCATATTTTGAGTATCGTTTAATATTTGGAAACCACATGTTACAGACTTCAGCAAGGTACTTGTGTGCTGCTCGTTACGAGTTTTGCGTTTCTAAAATGCAGAACTAATTGTTGTGTTTAGTGTTTAGTAACTTTATGTTCTTTTGCTTTCACAAACACATTACCAGAATTCCAAGATAAACGAAATATGTGTTCGATTGCTTTTATGGTGAGTTGTTAAATTTTGAATGTAGGGAAAGAAAAAAATTGGTAAATAAACTTATATTTAGAATTTTATTAAATTACCTATAGATAAATGATAGGACAAAATTGGCCCTCCATATACAATTATTTAGGGAACAACCATATATCTTATACATCTTTCTAGTAGGTGTCCCCAAACATAATGCTTAATTATAAATTAATAAATATATTGTGATTTACTTATTATATATATGTTAATTGGACCTTTATCCAGCCTGTTTTGCAAAATACACAAGTTTGTATACTAAATTTGAGTATACGGCTTACATAAACATTTATTTGACAATATTTTGGAGTTAGTCCAATGTATAGTTTTAGGAGGATTATAGTGTCATTAAAATTCAAACAAATTTACCGCCTTTATTACTAAAGTGTTAATAAGTTTAAAAAACACGAGAGTGAACATTAATCAGCTACAAATTCAAACCCCATCAATGCTAAGCAAATTCCATGTTAAATCCTGTATATGCTACACATGTAGCCACTAACTACAGAACAGCATAGTCATTAGCAAATGTGAAGGACAGTCTGAGATATTGTGTTTGTGTTAACAAGACATCGTTTTTTGTTTTTGTTTTGTTTTTATATCTGTAATGGTGTCTAGGTCGATAAGCTACTGCCAAAGAGGTTTATGTACATTAACCTAAACTGACTTGCTGAACAATTCATTGTGCCAGCCATGTTCAGCGGGTTCTATTATCAAAATCAATTTTGATCGCGAACCTATGCAAATATAACTTTTGTTTTCAAGTTTTAATCGGCTTAAAGGTCCTTGTGAACGGAACCGGCTCATAGACAAGACGTCACATTGACGAATTGGATGAGTATGACCCTGTGAACGCACGGTTTCAAAGCCGGCTTAGAGCCAGTTAAGATACACTCTAAGAAAATATGGTTCTAAACGGGTTATTCACGAGCCAATGAGGTTCTTCAAACAACCTTCTTGATGTTAAATGGTTCTTCAGAAACCCAAAGGTTGTTTGTGGGCTGAAAAGGTTCTTTGTGGAAGAAAAGGGTTCTTTGCATGGTGGAAAGGTTCTTTATGATGGAAAATGTTTCTTCAATGAAAACTGAACAGGTCTTCAAAAGTCACGAGGAAATTCAGCGTTCCATCTTACATTTTGTGCGTGATAAAGAAGTATTTTTCGACAGAATTCTGCATTTATACAACCTTTCTGGTGACTCAGTGGTGAGTAATTTGTTTTCTTTATGAATAATCATTAAAAGTTTAAAATAATATATTCCATGACTATAGTATAAAGGTTCGTCAAAGGACCATATTTTCAAAGTTCTTCAAAGAAGTTTAGAACCATATTTTTAATGGTTCTTTGAAGAACTTATAATGGTTCGCTATATGATCCACTCTGAAGAACCTTTATAGGTTATATCTAGAACCATTTTTTCTTAGAGTGTAAGAGTCCCTATGTCCGTGCTTTAGGGTTAAAATTCGGTACTCATTCGGGAGTGTTGGGCCTGCAAGGTTCCGGGTTCGAATCCCGGTGGAGGCCAGCAAATGTTTCTCTCTTCATTCATTCAAAATATATTTGTGTATTTACATGTCTCTACACTTTATTTAATCTCAGACATAGTTTAAACTCCTGGAAGACACGGGCCACCAATCTACATAACTGACAGAGCTTTGAGTACACCTGTCGAATTGTTATTCCCTAATTCCAAGAGTTACACTCTGTCAGTCTATCGACGAGGCTTTATCGTCAGTCACAGTGTCCCCCCGTTACGGGTTGCAATCCTGATAAGGGTTTTCACAAATTCTCAACTTTTGTAGCACCATTCCGAAAAAACAATTTTTCTCAAATATCGTAACATTCTACTACACTCAAATCAATTTCTCTGTCATCTAGGCTTTGATTCTAAGGTATTCATGGACCATTTAATGTGAGATAAATGTTGTGTGTGATTAGGTGTACAGCCAACGTATGGACTTTTCTCGTATTTCTGAAAAAAGGGAGACATTTTGAATTTCCTGAGTGATTTGGTAAACGTACGATTCCATCCAGTTCGTCAGACATGCGCACTGTGTATAGCAGTTTTGCATGACGTCAGTGTGATTTGGGCAGGGAGAAATTTGTTTGTTCTTTTTCTCCCACAATAGCCTTCGAATTGGGTCAGTACTACTTCGTTATTCGGTTAAATTGGGAATCATTTAGCATAAATTTTGTGACAATTCACATCCGCTTTTAGGAGAAAGCAGTACTTCAACAAAAAATCGAAGCGTGTCATTGATACAAGCATGTAGAACTTTGATTAGGTCAATCAACTTATATGGTCAAGGATAAAAACGAACAGTACTGATTAAAAAACCCAGATACTTTACAAAAAACAAGACGTTGAGTTGTTGTTTGATTCAGGGGCTGTATCTATTAGTACATACAAGACATTCTGGAAATTACTGGGTGCCGAAATGAACATTTGAAAAAAAAAGTGTGCTCGAAAATGCCTTCCGCGTACTAGTATAATTGATTTAGGAACCGAGAACAGAATCCATAGAATCCGGTGAAAACTTATAGGTCTGTGAATAAACTAAGCGCTTAACGATTTGTTCAGTACACTGTAATCTGTTAAGCATTTGTCAGATTGTAAAATTATTAACTTCTTTCAAAGCCACGTGAGGCTATAGTTGCCACTTGTGCGTAAAAGCTCCCAGCCTGGGGATCATTACACGGACTCAAAAAACTCTTAATGACTCTAACAGAGAAGGCAGGGCAAGTTTTTGTTTTTATTTTTCTTGCTTCGTCTGCTAATTATTAGTTTATTTTAGCTCTTGTGTTGACTACCCCTACAAAAGATTATGCGATTAGTTTTGCTTGAACTCAAACGTACATTGTGGAAACACCCTATTTAGAGAAAGTTTTGCTCAAATGTGCCAAAACATTCCACGAAAGCATACAAGTAATTAAACAAATAAATCTACGCCTTCTAGATTTGTATATCAGAACTCAAACTACTTGATATATTTTCGGCTATCAACAGGTTTGTTAAACTTAGAAGATTCTACAACTGTTTATTTCAGACATATTTATATTTTGTCGATTTTCCGGATAAACTAAGTTGGTTCCCGCAGAGTTTACTTTCGATATCTCCGATATACTGGTTTGGCTAAAGTTTAAGCTATACGCGTGTTTCTTTAATGGTTTATCTATATTGCAATCACTCTATTCCGTAATCCTATGTGACTTAATTCCTGAAAATTCTGTTTGTTCGGATAGCCTTACACCAATAAGGTTAATGTTCGGTTCGAACCACAAAACACATGGCGTGTTTGTTTCATTTTGGGGTTTAACGCCCAATGTAAGGTTATTTTTTACTGGTATGACGGTGTGCCAGCCCATGCATGGGCAAAGAAACCCACCCTCGACGCCACTGGCAACAAGCAAATACAATATACACGACAATGACATGACGTAATACAAAATCATCTAAAAACTAATCGTCTCTCTGTTGACCTTTGGCTAAAAAAGCACCAGGGCAACAGAAAGCCCCCACTCAACCACCCGCTGAAACGCACACACTGCAAGCCAGTAGATAAGTTTATTAGCCACAATCTAGTTTACATATCGTAAACAGCACAAAGACGTAATTAGCGTATTGATCAGAACTTTTTCAACCAAATAAATATTATGGTGTTCATGTCGTCTATCTAATAGACATTACAGAATAACAAAATTGTTGAAAAGCTTCAAAATCTCCGACAAAGTGGACAAAAATGTTAATTGTGAAACATATATTTTCAAAGCCTTTTCGTTTATTTTTCTTTCAGCTGGCATGTTAAGATGTTTATTTCTTCTTTTTAGAAGCAATTGACAAGCGCAAGTGTAAACGACAGATGTATAACGTAATTACAGTATGTCTGTTTCAAATGAATCCAACACAACCAAGTATGTAGCTACATTACGTGCGCTCCACTTCTAATGGCCGATTCGTTTCAAAATTTTAAACAAAATTGCTGTCAAACCTTTATTGTATATCAAGTTTAATAATCAAACTGGAAATCTTTATTCAATTGACATAAAGCAAGTAACTATCGTGCTTTGTTTTTGATCTAACTTTGTTGTTTAAAACGATAAACAATTAATTCGAGAAAAAAACTACAAACTTTAAAAATATAATCGTAGGTCAAGAACTTGAGTAATGGCTGGTCGGTTTATTAGTAGTTATGTTAGAATCCAAAGATTGGCGCAAGTCTTTTTAAGAAATAGAACGGCCACGAATTAAACTCTGAATGAATGAATGGATTTAACAATAAAATTACTCCGGATATCTGTTGGAATCAACATCGCGATGATACAATGTTTCATTGATTTTTCCTCTCGATTTTGTCATTTCATTTCTTCTGACATGAGATTTTTCATTAAACTTATATACCTATATGTGTTAATTAAAACACGGTGGCATAGACAGCAGGCTATATGTGCTGAATGACACAAAAAGTTTCCGTGCACGTGTTGTAAAACAAACACTCTGCCCAATATGAAGGGGCACCTGTCTGTAATTATTCTATAACACTTACCATCTGGTAACACTTTATTCATCTACTTCCTTAGCTATTTATTTACTTGTTTGTTAATTTGTCTATTCATTTATTTGTTTCTTATTTCATTCTTCCATCGGGTATTTATCTTACTCAATTGTTCAGTTTTTCGTCTATTTATCCACTCATTGATTTTAGTATTTTTGTTTGTTCCGGCGCTATTCAGATAGAGATATTGTAGGGTTTCAAGTTCGTACCGTTACTGAGAGGTAAGTATTACAAGGTGCAGAGGTAGTCCGTCCTTGTTTTGAAAGCCATCGACAAGAATTTTGCAAAGTAACAGGGAAATTGTTCTGGAATGTCGAATTGAAAGGATGAAGCTGCAGAGACGAGATTGTATAAATAACGATTCAAATGAATAAATGTACCAAATGTCGAACGATTGACTGATTGATTCGTCGATTGATTGGTCGATTGGTTAGTGAATTAAGTTACATTAAATTAAATTTGCTCTCTGGTCTATGGAACAATTCATTCATTCATTCATTCATTCATTCATTCATTCATTCATTCATTCATTCATTCATTCATTCATTCATTCATTC
>JAVFBX010192225.1:0-13299 GCA_034783855.1 Mopalia kennerleyi
TTCATTTAGCGCAGCAAACCTACGCTAAATGAAATATTTTTCTTTTAGCGTCAATATTCGACGCGATATGAAATTTTTTTCATTTAACGTTGGAGTCCTCGGAGGACGCCGACGGTAAATGAAAGTTTTTTCATATCGCGTCGATTTTTCATTTATAGTTGCAACAAAGCTCAATCGAACTGCTTTGCTGCTTGTTCTAGAAAACACATCCATATAAAAACATGTTAGCACAAACTATTGTAACATCCAGTCACACAGAAAAAGTAAAATAAAAAGAGAATACACATGTTTCAAGTCATAACATTGCAATATGCTTTTATTGAAGAACTATTAAACCTGTCACAAATTGCCAAAACATAATCAATTATAAGGATGCAAGGTTAGTTGGTATGGAATTCAAACATGGTAAATGGAAGACAAGGCCATATGAATATAACCAATAATAATTATAATATTCTAAAAAAGGTTGTTGGATAGTATGTGTCAATCAACCAAGTAAGGGCTGCCAATTAGCAATGAACTTCAGTCAATCAATCAATTTAAGGTATGTCTTTCAACAATCAACTTGAATCAATCAACCGAGTCATTTTTGTCAATCAACAATCAACTCAAGTCAATTAACTAAGTAGGGTTTGTCAAACAACTTCAGTCAATCAACCAAGCAAGGCCTTTCAATTAGTAATCAACTTCAGTCAATCGACCAAAGAAGTGACTGGTATCTCAATCACCAATCGACTTCAGTCAATCAACCAAGTAAGGTGTGTCAATTAGTAATCAACTTCAGTCAATCAACCAAAGAATTGACCGGTCTGTCTATCAACAATACACATCAGTCAATCAACCAAGTTAAGTCTATCAATTAGTCTATCTTCCCAATTGATGTATGTCAATAGGGAACAGAAGTCTCGTCGAGAATCTGCGTGATATAGTTTTGGTGCCAGGCTCGTTTCGAAGGACTATCTTTTAACATTAGAATTAAACTACTCTCTCCATTTCCGACGATTTATTAAACAAATAACATAAACAACTCACTTGAACTGATACTTAACTCGATGAAAACCAAGGATTTAAGCCAAATTTGACATTTAAGCTATGTTTCTTTCTGAAAATTCGTAAAATAACTGGCGCTGCTGTTGTGCGCAGCTATAAGACGGTAATAAAGTATACTTTGTCTCTGTAAACGACCCACGCCCAAAGTCGTTGGTGGACGAGTTCTGTCCCTTTAATATTTTAATCCATCTATATGTCATTTCTAGAGAAAAAAATTATTCAGTTTTATATTGCCTTTGCATTTATACACATAATTCGTGTATTTGAGGTTATTTCGTTCGTATCCTATAACCCTGTCGACAAATCACGCAGATAGCGTTTGACATGTTGTTGTTGCTGCGGGTTTACAGTTTTTATTACGATAAGAGTGTTAAATAAAGACAGTACGAACAAAAATCTAAGACAGGCAAAGTATTTCAATGACCCCTCTTTATTAATCCACTTAGTAAGGAATGCCAATCAACTTCAGTCAATCAACCAAGTATGGTCTGATCGCCAATCAACTTGTCATCCAACTATCAACTTCAGTCAATTAACCTAGTAAAGACATTCTTTTATCACAGGTAAAAGAAAAATGCAATCATACAATTTATTTCCTTGATAAGGCCTGGATAAAGACTTCTAATATAGATAACGGGTAATTTATTTAACGCTGGGTGCAGGGACAGCTTGAGCTTAAGTCATCAAAAGCCTATTTCCCAACAAGTATGAATCACTGAACTAAACTAAATTAAAGTGTGATACTTTGTGAACACCAAAATCTGTATAAATTATTTACACGTTAATCTAAATAATTTTACGTTTGTTATTATAGTAAAAAACATAATGTTTTCAATACAAGGTACAAATCTATAACGACGACTGGGAATAAATTAATCGTACATGGCGCGCACACCCGTTATAACTACAATCAGTGTTATTCTGGGGAAGTTAGACCCACACATGGTGTTGGATACAATACTTTAATATTCAAACTGGATAGTTTAGTAGATGGACACATTTACCAATAAAATTGCAATCAGAGAGATTAATAGAGCTTAAAATGAGCAAACTACGTTGTTAAAAATTAACAAAGCTCTTTGCTGATTAGATGCAACATAGTGTACTTTGTAAAAATTTACAAAAGACTTTGCTAATAACGGCTAACTAAGTTCACTTTGAAATTTTAACAAAGTACTTGTTTGAGTGTGTAAACAGGCACATAGTCAATGTGAAACAGTCAACATAGAGAAACAGCATGTGTTTCGTCGGATTTAGTTATTTAATCTGCTTGTTTTTCAATTATAATGTAAAACTCTACAAATCGACAGATGTAGGCCTATATATCATGTGTCCGTGTGGCCACACACGTATTAAATGTAGGTTATTATTCGATGTCTCAAACTATTCTTATGCTGCTCGCTTACATAAAGTATCCGGGAAGCACTAGCTCCAAGTAAGTCGTACAAATAACATCAATAACTTTCAAGATTTGATAGAGAACATCATCAATAACTTTCAAGATTTGATAGAGAACAAAGAATACACTGTCGATTAGCAGCTACTTTTATATCGGCCTCACTTTACTCTGAAAACAGAAGGAAATCTGAATCAATACTGGCCTAGAAACAGGAAGAGGATATTCGCCATACTGACTCTATAATTTCCTTCTGCGGTCAAATTCAAAGAGGCAGTGTACGACCACACCCTAAACTATACCTTGTAAAACAACCCTTGTTGGATGTCTAAACCTTTTCCAATGAAAAAATAGTTTAGGGTTCACCTGTAAAACACCATTGGTAAATAATTTGACAGCGTTTGATACATCCTAACTGGGCTTCAAAATCCTTCAGAAAAAGCAACAGGTGTAAACAACACGCCATCGGAAACAAACTGACCACACGATCATGATTTAGACCAATTTGACAGAACGAGAGTTTCTAGTCGAGACACAATCCATAGTTGAATCAGACAATTTCATGACAAACAGTTTTGTTATAGATTTTAATACAAATCACAATGACACAGCATCAGTGTCCATGTTCTCTATCAATGTTAACAAAATTGAACCATGTCAAAATCCAGGTACACAGACAGATTTTTTAACAGGTTTATTTTAAAGGTAAATCTCAAGAGAAATGTGTGTCTAGAATCTTGCCCTAGTAAGGCCGTAAAAGAGAGTTGGTGTAAGCTAAATAAAACCTAAAATAAACAGATTGATAATGCACAGACGTTAATCCAAACACGCAAAAACGACGAATAATAAAATCCTGGGATATAAAATGTTTGCCAGATTTCCATGGCTAACATCGTTGACAATAAAGCACAAATTAGCATGCGTTACAAAAGCGCATGAGCTCGTTATTGTAAAGAGTACTATCAAACAAAAACAAAAATGTAACCCTCAAAGCGGCAATTATCAAATAAATAGGTCTTATTAGAGTAAAAAAGTTAAAGATAAGATATTATCGGGATATGACCAGAAAGGACTCTTGAACAGTATGTCCTTAATAAGGTTTTTGTATTGTTCTATAGGTTTCGGGGAAAGCAGCTGTTGCTGGATGAGCCACAGTCAATGCTAACATTCTACAGCCACATCAACAGTATTTCTTGTACAGTAATGGACCTGTGGGTTCCAGAGATGGACTATTATGGAATTGTGTTGACAAGAACAAGGATAATTCGGTCTATAGGACGAGATCACAAGAAAGATCGCTGGTTTAAATGGGTGTTGTCAGAAAACATGGGTGTTGTCAGAAAACATGTAGATCGTATTACCAAGGGTAAGATGTGTTTGGTTTATAAAGAATTCATTCATAATGAGTTACAATTTAAGCTAAGTAGCTTATCTTTTGTCTCTGTTTTATCCATTCATTACAAACATTGCTTCAAATTGTAGGTAATTAACATTAGATGTGTTTATTGAAAAGCTCGCTCCACAGTTTGATCCAAAGGAGAGAATAATCTCAAATATGATTTATTTTACGATGCAGTGTGTTTTATTTCTAGCATACATCTGCTATTAATCAATTGACAAAAGCGCTATATATTCCCAGGCTATCACTGCTTGATTGTTTTTAGAATGTATAATGACCTCGGGATATAAACCCGCGCAGGTTTATGTCTTCTTTGGGAGACGAAACGTTTTAGCTGGTGACAGATTCTCGTGAAAACAGAAGAATGAAAAAATAATGAAGATTTTATGTTGACATGGCAGTATTAACTGGATCACATTTAAACAGTAAGCAATTTGCTCCTTTATTAGGTGGAATGTACAAATCTTCTGCACTTTAATATCAGCAAGTCATTGGTTCGTCTGTTAACAGTTGATATCCATCATGTTTAAAAGCGTGTTTAAATCTTGAACTTGGATCAAATCAAGAGTTATGGCTACATGTATAACTGAAACAAGCTAACAGTGTGACATGTGAAGAGATTTGCTTATAAAAGCAATAACATTCTTGTAAGAACTCTCCAGATATATATATAATTATGTATAACGGCACCTCCGTCGATGAATAATAATTAAATCGAATGGCCTCTCAACTGAAATTAAACCATTTTCGGCTTTCATTGAAATACATGTAGCTACGATATTGTTTAATTGATAAAATGGATACTATTGATTGGTAAATTAAAACCGTAGTATGCGTTGACGGACAAATGACTTTGCTTCGAATATGTCATCCGGTACTCGCTGAAGTTGTAATATTGGTTTAACACATCGATCAGGCAGAGCGTAGAAGTATTCTTTATATTAACGAAAATACAATTTAAGTTTTATTTATCGTCCAGGTGGGGTTAAGCACTATAATTGAAATATATATATTAGAGAACAAACAGTTTTTTTCCATCAATTTTTAAATGTCGTTCAAAACTTATATTTTTGATATAAACCTGCATATATAATTTTTATTTTATGGATAAGCCGTTTATACTTGATTTTTAGCTCCATAAACAAAGCAAACTTGCTGGCTTTGGGTGTAAAAGTTGAGATAACAGACTTGAACGGTTTATCAACTTATAGGTTAACTGGCGAAACCAGATATATTCCAGGTACTTGCACACATACTTTAGCCATCTCAGTTTGAGGAAAAGGCCACATTGCTTGGTGGTATCGATTGACGCTATCAGCTATCATATATTCTTATCAGAATACAATATGGATGAACAGCGTTCAACTAGACAAAACACCCTCTTTCTGCAGCAGTTTAAGACTACCAGAGATTTAAAATATCGAGGCTTTATATCCCCGACTTTCATTGTTAAGGGTTGCGCACAGTTCATTTAATTACAACAAGCTACATACTACTGTAAAGCAACCGAGTGTGTCTTAATATTTTTTTCTGTATTTTACGGCCACCCTACGTAAAACCCAGTTTGGCGGTAATTTCACGATCATTGCCGTTCATATGCATTATTGGCAAAAAGGTTTCAATCCGTCAGTTTGGAACAGGTAATCTAGTAGACTACTTATGCTTTGTTGGCTGGGCGTTAAGATAGCTAACATTTAATATAGCCAACAGCCCACACCACATGGGATGTTATTGGTAGTTCTAATTTGCATATCCAATCATGTGCACCGCCTGCTTTCTTTTATGTTTAAGTTCTTTATTCGACAGGGAAATTCACAATTTCAAATATTACGTTATCTAAATGACTGAATAAATATATTTCATAGATCTGAATGGCCGAACAACATGGTACTCATGGCGCACTGGCTACACAGCAAACAACCGTGCTATTTACAATGGTGTACTTGGTAAATCGGTGAAATTTGTTTAGTGAAAAGCTCGTATTGAAAAGAGAAAGTTATGGTTTTGTCGATGGCTTTTATAACCGATTGCTTGAACTGCCTATCGTTTCCATTATAGGGACTCGCGCCTTTCAATACAATGCGGGAGTAAAATGACGTCGAGGATGTTCTTACCACCGGCAGACAATAATATATTACACAGAACATGTTAGAGACATGCTGTACTTTATAAGAAGCTAACTCTCGAGTATGACAGATTTCCTTGTTTTGAGTATGCATTAAGCGGATCATTTATCTGACAGTCAGTATAAATTAGCGTCTTAGGTAAATATTACCCTCTCCGTCAAACTACATAATTATGATAATCAACAAACATTCACTTTTGCGATAGAGATGGATATTGAAAGCTATTCTATCAACAAGAAAAACAATTTAATTTGGTCCGAGTTCATGTAGTGTTCATGTAATCGACATTTCGGTCAGGCCACACTTGGATTCGACTCGCATTTCGACCACCCCGTGTTCATACACGTATCTTCATAAAACAGAGAGTTTGTGAAATACGACGGAGAAACATTGCAAATCACAACACCTGATATTGAGAAATATTCTGAATATACAGACTGTATTAATTGTCTGACACATTCTTTTCGGCTTGAGAACGCATACGGGCGTTGATGTTATTCGTTTAAATGTATGGCGGTACAAAGGCATTCTGTCTCCGTGTAGCAACCCACGTAACATAGGATTTTCTCCGATGTCTCGGGAAATCCATGTGCTGCCCTTCCACAGAAAGTATCCGGAAACGCTACCTTCATTTAAGTCATAAAGCCTTCATCAATAAGTTTCAAGATTTGATAGAGAACAAAGAATACATTTTCGATTAGAAGCTACTTTTATATCGGTCTCACTTTACTCTGAAAACAAAAGGAAATCTGAATCAATACTGGCCTAGAAACAGGAAGAGGATATTCGCCATACTGACTCTATAATTTCCTTCTGCGGTCAAATTCAAAGAGGCAGTGTACGACCACACCCTAAACTGTACATAATTTGATACTTCGTCGGTGGACTTCTGAATCTTTAAAAATATCAAGTTTTTTGTGGGACAGCATATAATACGCCACGTGAAAGCCATTAAAAAACACCATCGATGCTTTGGACACAAAGGCTGATAAGGCAGTACCTATTGATCAAGACGCATTGTTGAATTGAATCAGAGAATTGGTTAACACGCTGATATTATACGTCTATAGTTGACGGCTAGAATAAGATTAGCTCCGTTATATTTGCTCTATGAAACCGATACACAATTGACACAGCAAGAAACGTCAAATACACTGATTCAACTTTCCCACCTGTTCTTCTTTTTCCTACAAAGTCATTTTGTAATAGAAGTCTGTCTGTCCGTCCGTCTGTCTGTTGACTGATCACCAATGGACTGGGTCAGATTAAAATTGAGCAATCATGACATCATTTGATATACATGGTTGGCTATGTATTAATATTGTGTGAAAAATCTAGATAACATGTTTATGGACTACCCCGAGAAAACCTTATTCCAAAATCCTCACATGACTGGCACTTACCACACGGACTGACTGAATAAAGAATGTTGAGGAAAAACAAATACTCTGGCAGAACAACTAAAAAAAGTTTAAGGTCTTGCTGGACCCCTTAGGCTCAAAATGAACAAATTTTTGTATTGCTTGGATTAAAAGTTAAGTATTCAAAATATATGTTGGTGAAAACAATTATCCGCAATTCTACTTACCATCAATTTGAACATATATTTTAGTTTTCCCTTGATTATATATTCAATTTGCAAAACTTTAATTGCCTATATCTGGCACTTCAATTTTTAGCAGGCTCCGCATTTTCCAAGGCGTATTTCTAAAAAACTATTGATGTAAGGAACTCAAAATGTGGCCCCTTGTAAAGAGCTCAATACGATCTAGTAAACGGTGCCCAATTTTTACGAAGTTCGTCCTTGATTTTAAAAAAAAATTCTGAAAGTTGTATTCTACATTTTCATAAGACTTCCCAAGGCGGGATAGACTAAACACTCCACTGGGATAGTTATAATCAAAATTAAAAAAAAAAAAAGATGCACCGTTGACTTGTTCAAGGACTATTCTACTCGCTCAACTAATTTATTGGATCTTATTGTTATTGCACTTCGAGAAGTAAATCATGAAAAATGCAGTCTATTTTTTCTGTTGTCATTGTTGCATTTTGCAATATTTTGAGAAATTATAATTGTATTTTCACTACATTCATATATATGTAATCCTGAGTACCCAATCTGTTCAAAAATATATACATATATATATATATATGGTACAGATTTATATTCTTCTGCACAAGAGACTAAACACAACGGAAAATCAATCAAGGGGTGACTTTAATAAGTGTATAAGTGGACAACAGAGCCATAAACGTGATACATGAGCAGACGTGAAAACATTTACACAAGTGTAACCCCTAAATATTTGGGTAAAAAATTAAATGGAAAATATTTTACCAGTTGTCAAACTAACGCAAATGATTACACGAAGATTTCAGAAACCCCAACTAGTGTAAAGCCTATTATAATGACCAGAACGAGAACGTGGTTAGATTTTGGAAAATGATAACCATTGATTGATTTGTTTGATTGGGGTTCCTTGCTTGGTTCCTGTTCCTTGCCCTATTATGGTGGAAAATTGGAGGAAACCTCGTAAAAACCACACCCGTGATTCCCGGAGCCACATCTTGTGACTCACTCATATACCTGAGGGTCGACAGACGGACTCGATCCCGTGAACGGTACATCGAAGTTATGCCTACAGTTTAACGTGTCAAAATATTATTGTACGATTGTTCTTTATCATATAACATTTTGTGAAAGCAGCACGAGGGCAGTATACTTCAAGCTTAGCCATACTGTCTTCACTTTACCATGGAGGTACATTAATTTCCCAATAGAACAAACCAGGGCCCGTTTTCACAAAGCTGCTTAAGTATTTCTTAAAGTTAAGAATTATGTAGCAATATTTCAGCCCGTCATTTGATCATGAAAAAAGTTAAATATAAAATAATTAAGTTGATATTTTATCAATTTTATTTATAATCTTTCATTTAGGATCATACAAAATTAAGCAAAATGGTGTTCAGGTATCAAAAATGATGTTTGAAAATTCGCTAAATTTACTTTACTTTAAGAAATACTTAGGTACTTTATGAATACGGACTCTGTTCATTGTTATGGCTGTGTAAGTGTTTTAATATTGGAGTACATCATCCTTCTATATAAGTGAAATACTTAAAAGCATGGCGTTAACCCCAATCAATGAGTCAATCAGGTAAATATAGTATCGGAAAATAAATTACATCAATCAAAAATTAATAAGAAAAGACTTATTTATGGATAACAACTTCTATTTCCTGCAAAGCAACATATCGGTACAGATACAAGCACCGTTATCAAGCATTGCTGTCCTAGAATCTGTAGGGCCTACCAAAAGCATGGCTTTGTTGTTGTCCATAAACAAGTATTGTCTTATAACTTCAATCTGGGATTACAATATACATACATTTTTATCCCTGCTTTAACTAGTTTCTAAATGTCTCTAAATTATGTTAAATCAAAAATGACACAAATCAATCAGATGTACAATAAAAACACATTTATTTATTTACAAACATACTAGTAATTGTCCCCTAGGACTAATCTTAATACAAAATCTGTGTGTATTAAATTACCCGGAATCGATATATTTGGTAAATAATTTCAACATAATTTATGCATCACATCACAGTAAAATACTGTGCAATCACTGAGATGGCGATTGGGCAGATTTGATTGGTGCTTCTGAAGCTAAGGAGTATGTGAATTCTGATTGGTTGACAATGCAACTTCAATGGGGTTTGTTTTTCTCAATTCTGCACCAGGTCCTGTGTTTGTCCTTTATCTGGTCATTGTTGCCACTCATGTAGAGGATGGTTTTGTTGCCCCATTGGGCTGGTCAGCCATGCCATGAGTGAAATAACATACATATAGAGTACAACATAAAACCCAAATTATTAAGCATACAACCCAACAACAGATAAAACATTTTTACATATATTTCTAAAAGCAATCACACTGGCACAGGGATGTAGATCAATTAAAATCGATAAATCATCTTATGTTCTAGATAACTCCCTTTTACATAAAAACATACTTTCTTAATAGCCAATGAAGCAAATCTCAGATGATATTTTTTTTGTAACTTTATACAATCAAATCTAAAACACTCAAAAAGGGCAGATTGAACTCTCAAGTCCTGTTTCAAAATCTCAAAACTAAGAAATAATTATTAGAAATGAGTATTTATCACACAAAAATATCACAGTGTCTCATTTAATGGTAACCATGACAATTTTAACAACATTCTACACAGAATAATAGTCACATAGCCTGTTCAAGGTCATTTAATAAATGGGAGACTTTGAATGTCAAAAAGCCAGGAATTCAGGGGCATGGTCAGCAAAAATATTAGATAGTGTCTCACATAATGGTAACCATGACAATTTTTATAAAGACATTCGACACAAAATAATGGTCGCATAGCCTGTTCAAGGTCATGTAATGGAGACTTGAAATGTCAAAAAGGCGGTAATTCAGGTGGTCCACAAAAAGATTGGATAGTGTCTCATTTAATGATTACCATGACAACTTTAATGACATTCTACAAACAATAATGGTCGCATAGCTTATTCATGTAATTGGGAAACTCGAAATGTAAAAAAGGCTGTGAAGAAGATAAAATTGCCCCCCTTGGTAAAATTTCCAGACACCTATTAGTTGTGTATATTAAATGAATACAGCCAGTGCATCCCACATATCCCGTCTTTGTTTCTCAGCCTCTGGGGTGTCGGAGTAATCCAAAGTGTCCACGTGCCACATGCTTCCCCCTCGGAGGTTGAACGTCGACACCAGTTCGTACTTCATCCTCAAACTCTCCGGGTCATCATACCACAACTGGTGGAGCTTTCCATCACGGGTATTCTGCATGTCAAACCACATGAATATCTATTTTACACTGTTGAGTGTTTGTTTTAAAAAATTATGCTCAAGGCCTTATATAGAGTTTACAGTGGTGTACTGTGGTGTACTGTAAATAGCTTCGCTAACACACACACACAAAATGTGGGGGGGGACTCTGTTGGCAAAAATAGTAACCATGAAAATTTTTTTTCAGATATAACAGAGAAAAATGAAAAATTCTCAATCTTTCTAAGTAAGGCTTGAATAAGTTAGTCTACTGTCTACCTTTATGTTAGAATTGGTTAAATTCCTACATATTTTTGCACCTTCGAATGATTACCTTATAATTAAAGAAAGGTGACGCAGCTGTCTTGTCCCAGAGACGTCCACTGGTTGAGTTCATCAGTAGTTTAAGGGCGCCGGAATAACCAATAGATGTCCTGTGTATTTGGCTCTTGATGGAAGCCTGCGGTCGCCAGGGTATCATCTCGCTGCGTCCCTCCACAGATTCTCCTAAACATGTGTGGTTCTGACAAAAAATGTTAAATACAATGAGACAAAATAATTACCACCAGAAATTATTTTACAAGATTTATTTTGTCTTATTGAAATTTGATGACATACTTAATGTTGTTTGCATCATCTGACACTGGTTGACAGATAAAAATTGGTGTTTTACGCCCTGCGTCCCACCCCAATTGATAAAGGTTTGATTTCATCATTGATTTTACGTCCTGTGTCCCATCCCAATTGATGAAGGATCAATTGCTGTTTTATATACTGCGTCCCATCCCAATTGGTGAAGGATCAATGGGTATTTTACGTCCTGTGTCTCACCCTAATTGGTGAAGGATTGATTGGTGTTTTATGTCCTGTGTCTTACCCCAATTGACGAAGGCTTGATTTCATCATTGATTTTACATCCTGTGTCCCATCCCAATTGATGAAGGATCAATTGCTGTTTTATGTCCTGTGTCTTACCCTAATCGGTGAAGGGTTGATTGGTGTTTTATGTCCTGTGTCCCACACCAATTGGTGAAGGATTGATTGGTGTTTTATGTCCTGTGTCTCCCCCTAATTAGTGAAGGATTGATTGGTGTTTTATGTCCTCTGTCCCACGCCAATTGGTGAAGGATTGATTGGTGTTTTATGTTATGTGTCTGACCCCAATTGGTGAAGGATTGATTGGTGTTTTACATCCTGTTTAAAACATGAGGTGTTTTGCTGTGTTGAAAGTTAATCTCTCAATTTAAGCCTACATTGTTCTGTGCGACACAAACTGGCCTTAGCCAGAGGACCTTTTCTATAGACACCATTTATCAATGACTGTGATAGAGAAGTTGAAAACAAAAGAGCGTTGGCGCTTTTACTTACAACAAAGATGGTGGAGCAGGAGAAGTCATAGCCATACCAGGGAGCTGCTAGCACCAGCTTAGAGGAGTCAATCCGGAACATTCCCATGTAGATCTCAAGGCCTGGAGCAAGAAATAACATGTGTCTTTTCTTATTTATTCATATACAATCAAGGGCTTAGGCAAACACCGGTCCAAATGGACACCCCGAAGTGAACAATTGCCTCATTTGGACACCCTGTTTTAAAAAAAACATTAACATGCAGGAGATAGGAAAACTGTCCAAATTGGACACCCAGTTATTCGAAAAGTGAAGCGAAATGACCATTTTGGACACCATATTTTGTTGCCATGTAATTCAGAGAGTTGTCATGCACATATCGTATTTCATGGATAATTTTGTCCTGAAATATTTCACATAATATTTAGACTTCCCTTTGTGGCATCTGGGACTGAGTATAGTCTATACTCAGTCCCAGGTGGCATGTATAAAATGTTATAGCTATTAACTGCCTATGGGTAGGCTTATCACAGCCACTCCTGTACAATAACAACTCCTTTTAATCGCTCAGCATGGCGCAGAATCATCAGGCCTGGATTGTTTTAGAATCTCTATATCTCTGCATTGAAAAACACAACCTAATTGGCCATAAAAATGAATAGAAATGCAGTTGTCAATAAATTTGGAATTTTGTTTAACAATAGGCTTAATACTAGTAAAAAAGGTGATTTAATTTCAAAAACGGTGCTTTGCTTTGCCACAGCAAATGGCATAAATTTTAAAAATCCCATTATTGTACACCTCCAATGATTGTGATCATAAAAATAAAAGACCTATATTATTATCTCTTTAATGATCTTGACATTTTATGAGCCTTTTGAAATTCACGGCTGACTAACTTATCAGTGTGAAGTATTTTGTATGAAAGAAGTAAATCTAAAAACACTGTACATAATTGTTACTCAAGGGCTTTAGGGCAGAGGGGTGTCCACTTGTCCTTAGGACACCCTGTTTTAAGAATCTTTAACATGTAGTTGATAGAGAAACTGTCAAAATTGGACACCCAGTTACATAAACAAGAGATCCATGAATGGATCTTGACGCCCACCATTGAGAGATTGACTCCTTATAAAAGCCTGGCAGCCATTTT
>JAVFBX010192236.1:0-13299 GCA_034783855.1 Mopalia kennerleyi
TAGATTCAAAGAAAGCAGAAAAATAACATTGTAAGGATACAGATCACTTTATTGTAAATTTCCCAAAACTTGAAACAGAAAAATGTGCTTTAGAAACATTATTTGATAATGTGGACATATATTTGGATTCGATTTTTTTTTAATGTTTAACCTTAAGTAATAGAGTAGTAGTTTTTCTCATAAAGCCTTAAAACAATTCAGTCAGATAATGTTATGTAACGTTTTGCCATAAGAAATAGCAGTAAAGGACTGTGTTGTTATGATGTTTGTGTTTAATTTGGTGGTAAAGTGGAGTCCAGAATAAAAATGCCAATTTTCGTATCTTTAATAATCAAGTTAAAACTGGGATCTCAAATTTGTCTAGAGATAAACTGATAATATATGTTTTGGGGTATTTTTTTGAGAATTTGAGAATGCTGATCTTTCAATATACCAGACACCTGAGTAGACTGATCCATAGTTATTATGTTTTCAGTGTTTTGTTATACACTATATATGTCACTATATAAATCCTTATATAACTGATGCTTTATTATACCAGGAGCTTGAGTATATTGGCTGCTGTATCAACCAGGTTATTGAGTATACTCACCCCTCTATGTATTAGGAACCTGTATTTATTGACTTCATTTAACATGAATCTGTGTTTACTGACTTTGTTAATTTGAGCTCGTATGTGGGTTTATATGACAGTACATTAATAAAATCAAAGTGATCATCGTAGGAGTTTGTCTTGACAAAAAGAGCATAACTTAATAATGATATTCATTTTCTTGGGTCCCATGACAGTGCTCTCATGTTTAAATTGTTCAGTTATTGTCATTGCTGAGCAAAACACTTCGTTTCAAACCTCCTTGATGTGAATGGTAAATGTTTCCTAAATCTGATTATATCATAGTGTTCACTTGTGATAATAGCTTTTTAAGAGAGATAGCGTAAAATGACTGAGGAAATAAATACAATATTGACTAATGATTTATAATTTGGTAAAAGTTCTGTAAATAGATTTTGTAAATTAAGTTACTATTCATAATGTACAGATACTTGTTAATCAATATTATGGTAATGTTCTTTCATAAAGGTAATATTCTGGGTATAATGTAGCTGGTTAAACTCTTCCTGTCAAGATTGTTTCTGATTTGTATTATGTTATTCTTTATATGCATACAACTTCATGCTAAGATTTGAAACATAAAAACATGCAATCATGTCTACAAGATGGTATAACCAGTTCCACCCTTTGTAGAAGAATTAATATTGTTTTTAAATAGCTGTTTGAACCAGATCTTGAGTCTACACCAGAGATAATTCATTTTTGTAAAAATATTTGTCATATGTAAACCATTTTAAATTTAGTTTCTCGATACTTACATTTGCAATTTTGCATCACTTGAATATTTTTTTTATACGGTATCTATAAAAAAAAAGGATCTTTGTTAAAATCTTTGTTTTTTAGGTCAAAATATTTCATTGAATTAAAGGTTATTCAGAACATTTGGGGATAAAATACAATATTAATGCTTTTGATGTACAGTTATTTTCAATAGATCATTTATTACTATTCCTTTTGTTAGCATGTATAAAGAAATAGTAAAGGAAATGGAACAGAATTCATTCCTTTTGTATTACAGGTAGCGTTTGATGGGTATTTAATCTTTTCTGATATTGTGTTATTGAACTTATCTTAGTAATTAGGCATTAAAAAGGAAAGTTGATATGAAAATTCCCGGGGCACAATGCTCAGATAAAAATTAGATAAGATATAATGAGCTGTATATGCCCTCCGGAGTGTTACCAGCCTTTTATCTGACCGTTCAAACCTTCTTATGTAACATGCGTTGAATACGGCTTCATGCACACGGTTACAAATTAAGTGTTCTACAGGCGTAATTTTCTGTAGTTTGTCGAGGATCGGGAATGACGATTTATCCGAGTCTTTCAAACGAGCCTATAAAATCGTCCAGCTGTCGAAAATCAATAGCAGTGAAATTGTTCATTTATTTGAGAAGCCGGTCTCTGTTAGTTCAATTTTACTGATGGATTGGTGCACAGACTCCCACAGTTTTTGTAGCCGTGTCGGATTCATCAAGACTTTCCTTCCAAAGTGACTTTATTCATTTCTTTGCTGGTCACTTGGTATGTGTATAAAATCTATGGGTATACCTGGAGCCGCAGAAGGCTGTCACAGGAATCTGTAAACACCTTGGAGTATAGAAAGCTGGCCATATGGTTAGGGGGAAGTGGATTAGATATAGACTGATCTCATTCTACATGATTAACCTTCGGGTTCACCTCATCTGAAACCAAATCAAGTCAAGCAATAGTCTGTGTTAAGGAGATGTGGAAATCGGGGGCTGAAATTCAATTGACCGAGTCAACCTGTTTGCAAGACTGACAGTTTTTAATATGAGCTGTTGCATCCCAAGATCTGCTGCCCACAGTAGCGGTTTTCCTTGAAAGACAGCCGCCTCCTGGTGATAATTACTCCAATCTACTCGGCTTTACAAAGATCTTTGGCTGTCCGTTGGTATTATCCCTCTGTCAGGATTCTTCATCCTCTGAGAACCAGATCCAAGAAGAATTTGTCTCTCACAATAGCAGTGCTCTGTATCATTCAAAACAATCGACAAAATCTTCTTATAATCTGACAATCCGATTTTTCCGATCTTTTGGACTGTTCCTGTTACCAGAAGTTTCTTTGCATATTTCTATATGGATTGTCCTTCCAGCAACCTAAATTAGCTTCATTTGTCATTGTCAAGGACAAGTTTTTGATTTGGATTGATGGTCTCAACTTTTTGTGGGATTTTGTTTTTGCGAAAGAAAGTGTCAGTACTATAACTCACAACTATGACATAGTTAGATGAACTCATCGAAGACTTCCAGCAATCAGGACTGCACTATTATCACATTCTGAAAAGTGTTTATATTTTGTCTACATACCAACCTTGTCAATCTCTATTGTGTTTGTAAGTGATGAAAACTTGTATACGGTGTGAATTTTATCAAATGAAATGATGCTAATCAACAGTCTATATTTCCAAGTTGTATAAACCTACACATATCTGAGAATATTCAAGAGCCTATAGTTTTATCGCTAACATTGAGCCCAACTAAGGAAGTTAGTATAAACAACGCTTAGGTAATGGATTCATTGGAGAAGAAAATGCTGCAATGAATTCAACTGATTCATTGTTTCAACTTTTTTATTGGTTAATGAAAAGAAAACAGGTCACAAATTGTTTAAATAGTTGCTGAAGCCTGATTATTGTAATACATGTGGTTCTTTCAAGATAGAACTTTGGTGACTTTGTTATTTTTTAATACAAGCTGTTGATATCTTAATATTTTAAAACAAACTGAACTCTTCATAACCAAGTCAAAGACCAGTTTTAAGAGCACTGGATTAGACTGGTGCCACTGGTTTGAACTAAATAGAATGCCAGAAATTAATCAAACAAATTTGTATCAACAATATCGAGAGACAATATTTAAATGTTAGTATACTAGGTATATTGCGTCTGTTTGGAACATTTCTTAATTTGACATGATTCATTTAACTGGGATTGAAACTCCTTGAGAACTGTTAAGCACTTTATAAGTCTTTAGTACAGCTGTCTTGGCTTCGTGTAAACAAGGCAGTTATACCCATATATCACAGCAATTGTTTGGATATTAAACCACCGGCTCAGTGAATATCATATATCCAATATGTGAAACAGAAGAGTAGCAGTCTGTCAGTGTAAGGGATCTATTCTTAAAGGAATAACTTTCTGTAACGCCACACTGCTTCTGCCTACGGTGCTAACACAGAACAGATTATTTGCGCTGTCGTTTCTCTGCGCTTGTGTGCCCCGTAGTTACTGACTGATTAAAAGTGTACCAGCGTATAAAAAAGGTGTCCAGTAAGAGAGTATTTGAATGCAGGCTTTAAATTGACGCAGTTAGTCATCCGCTCACGGCTGATCTGGAACAATGTGGGAAGCTGGAGAAGCACTACACACTGTGATGGGTCACACAGGCTCACCACGATATGGCCCAGCCCTTCAGGGATTTCTCCTCATACTCACTCTCTCTCTACCAGTGTCACTTGGAAAACTCTATTCACCAGAATCGGAAAATGAAGGTAAAACAGAACTTAATCTCTCTACTTTTTGTATGTCTTTCATTTTGTTGACAATATAGCCCCAGTGGTCCCACAGTTTAATGGGCTTTTTTGACTGTGCTACTGTCAATTCTCTGGGATTCTATAGAAAAAACTATGTAATTCCTCCATAAGCTGGGTGTCAACAAGTGCTGAAAACCCATAGATTGAAGATAAGCTTAAATTGTTATAAATCTCATCATTTTAAGACAAGATGATGGTTTGTTGGTGTTAAAAAAAAAAATTGTTTGCGACAAAGAATAGGAAGTAAGGACATTTAGAAACCAATCCGAAACTAAATATCCTATTACCGATTTAGTTGATTTAGTGTTTAAATACTTTTTTCATACTCAATGTAATTTCACTTATTTAACAAATTTGCATAAGCATTATTGTATGAAAAGTCTGGGAAAAAAACACAGATATCATATATATACTAATTAATGCAACTGCGTCATACATAAAACATTTTTGTACAACAAGAGAAGCAATTTCAATTTGCAGAATGCTCTAGTTGATCATCCATACAGTGGTGTTGTTCATAATATCCCCATCTTATACTTGGCATTATTTTCATTTACACCGCCTCAGTTAAATGTGCCTATAAGATTGTCTCCACATGGCTGAGTGATCTATCAGTCTGAATTAGTTCCTGTAACAGTTAGACCACTGTAATAATCCTGCATTCATTAGGCATACATGTGAAGTGAAGTTAGTTTAGTAATCCTGGCTGTACATTTGGGGCCATTTCTCCCATCCTGTTTTAAAAACCTTATTTTGTTATTACGGATTTAAAAATCTATACTATTCTATAACTTGTATGAGAGTATAACATTCTGTCCATTTTTATCTGAAACCTGCAGCATAAAGCTTTGCTTGAAATTAAGCTAATAGCTGTATTATTGGATTTAATTTTCTCCTTGAATTGTTTCTTTTCATTTATAGTTGTCAAGGTCCCATATGCCTTCTCTGTATCTGAATTTTACAACTTTTACACTTGGCCCCATACACATGGTGCGCTAGGATAAACATGGAAATGTTATAGATAACCAAGCTTTCCAAGTTCTTTATTAGAAATATAAGTCAGCTGGATTAAAATCCTAAAGGCTTCTTGTTTTCCTCAGAAAAGTATTCAGTAACAGTTTATAGAATAATTTAGTGCAGATATATCATAGATATACCTGTTAATTGCTTTTATATATTTTCATAGATAACTGATATTATCACATTGTATTAACTGTTCAGCAGGTGTACTTTTCAGTAATATTTTAAATAAATAGTAGATCTACAGGATTTTAGATTCAACATCCTATTCCACAATATTGGCCCAATTATTAGAAAAGACTGGGCAGATAACATTGACTGGAAGTATGTAATGATCTGTTTAATTACACAACCCTTATAGTGACAGTGTACATCAGCAATGTCCGTCAAATATTTTTTGTCAAGTTTATAGGCAATAAATTGTTGAAATGTTTACTAATAAGGCATTTATTTCTCACCATAATATCTATTTTAATTGATCAAAAATTTATCTAGAATATCTCAAAGATCTTAAATGATGATGTTTGAGGGGAATTTTGTTTCAAGACCATTGTGGGAAACAGGACTATTAGAAATGGCTTTGCATGAGTCTGATGAAAAGTGTGTTACATTTTATCCAAGATCAAAGATAAATGTGGTATGGAATAGTTTTCTTCAAGACCAACCTTTGAAGTGGCTGGATAAAACAGGCCTTTGCAAGGCTATCATGGTTAAGTGTGTCTATTAGACTGTGTCACAGAGATACAAGGCTTCGCGAGTTAAACCAATAATTTATCGGTCAGAATTCATTTGCTGCTGTTCAATCCTTACACTACTCTATTAATCCAATGTTCTTAAGTGCTACGATTTAAGTTATCCTGCTTGTACACTTCTTGTTGTTGACCGCTTCTTTCTTTATCCTGTTTTTTAACTGTTGTATTCTTTAATTTTAAGGGCACTAGGGAGGATTGGCATCTTCCAAAATTTTTCTCAAGATTCTTAATTAATTGATTATATTTCATTCCATTCTTTGCTTATCAATCCTTGGGCCGAGGTTATAAAAACTTGAGCATACTCAAGTCTGAGTCTGTGCTCAAACTCTTGAGATCGTGCTCCCCTGAGTCGTGGTCTTCGGTGGTCATAAAATGTTTTGAGCACGTACTCAGCTGAGTCCTGTTTCTTCAGCTGAGTACATAATCTCTCTTTAGCACGCTGTTGTGGAGCTCATCTGTCAATGAAGGTAAAAATGCACTAGGCTAATTTTATCCGCTGCTTTGTGGCAATTTTGTTTGTCACTGATAAAATGTTTTGACCATAATAAACGTTTAATTTTCAAAACCAATTTGAAAAAGATATGTTAAAATTCATTTGCAACCATCTTATTATTAAAACATCTCTGAAGTTCTGTTGAGTATGGTCTTGATCATGGTCCGGAACTTGCTAAGTATTCGTGCTCAGCTGAACACAGGAAGTTTTCTCGATTTTTTTATAACCTTGATTTTCAAAGACGGACCCTAGAGTTGACGAAATATCATCTTAAGCATATTTTTATAACCTCTGCCCCTGGTTGCTTTGTTTATAACTATCATTATTTACATGTATCGTTACATGAAGCAGTTTCAACAAAAGCTGTTGATGTGTTCAGACAATCAGTGTTTTAATTTTGCAGAAGTTTTTCTGGCATTGCACGGGCTTTCTTCAGTGATCAGAAATCAAAGTAGCAAAAGATGGGTTTAAATAAATAATTCAAGCTCTGTAGGATTTGTTAAATAAGGTATTTAGTCTATGATGGAAGGTGTGTCAAAGGTAAAATAGATATTATTATAGATCCCTTTCAGAAAATGGAGAAGAAAATGTGACTTATTGTTTGTTGTGGATTTTGTCTAAGATTAAATATGGATGTAGTGTGGAAAAGATTTTCTCAAAGATCAGCTTTATATGACAAAGAACAAATGGGTCTTCTTAAAGCAACCTCAGTAAAGTGTGCATGCATGAGAAAGCAGGTGATAATACTTAGATGATATCCTGCCATGTTGAAGGTCTATCTCTAATTCACCATTAGTGATTTAATCTGGTGGTAGTGACTAAAAGTCTTTCCGACAACCTGCCCCAGAATTCATGCCTCTTTCTATAATCGTTTCATGTAGACTACTTTATCAATCTCTTACTCATACATGTAAAGTTCAACAGTTGATAATCCTCATGCAAGGTATATTGTTGTAGATTTTCTTAATCCTGTTTTTAAGGTTGTTGTTGTTATAAGCTTCTTCCATGGAATATAAATTTGTTTTCAAACTACCGTCAATGCTAGAGGAAGTGGCAAATACAACCCTTTTATGGTTGTCCTTCAACTTGTCGCAGACGATTTGAAGGTCTATTAACTGGATGAGCTTAATGTACCGTTTTATCACAATATCTTATTTCTACTTTATTATACCCGAATTGTTGAAGAAAGATGCTCTACATTAATATAAACATGTTCATAAATGCTTGAACATCTGTGTTCATTGTGTTGGAAAAGTAGAAAAGACCATCTTTATTTATTTTATTTATGGATAAATTTATAGTAGTGTAAAATGACGACTGTAAATCAGTTTCTCTAAATGGTATTTCAGTGGATAAAGTGTCCTTTGTCTATTGATTTTCTAAAAGGTCTGTTCTGTTCACAAATAAAAGTATGGGGCATTCTGCTCTGAATTGCCGTCAGTGAACATTTTACACAGACAGGACTAAAGTTTAATAGTCATAAATTTACAGCTGCAGACTTTATGGAATATAACGTGTCAAACATGGATTGGTTTAAGAGATTTTACATAAAGGTTACTATGAACAGGAGCAATTTGTTATTCTCAAATTGTCCTATGACTATGGTCAGTTTGTCTGGAGTGAAGCAATCTGCCGTTTGTATGCACTGGAGGAAGATTAATGTTCCTACATAGCAAAACAGAAATCGAACTTTATTGTTTATTCTGGGGCATTTCTTTTTAAATCCTTTGCCTTTGTATTAGTGAATCTCCATTTTATTTATGGTTTAAAACACCAATCAATCAATTTGCTTTTTTTAAATTCATTCCTGTTAACAACATTCTTTACATTTATATTCATTTCTCTGTAAAATAAAATTATAGAAAACATAAAACAGTATGTAATAATCAATTTGAAGTCCTCGCTTGATACAGAACCTGCTATGGAAAAGAAGAAAAAAATTCCTTTTTGGTTTCAATTCTTGTTGCTTCACAGCCTTGAGTATTCAGAAAATGTGGCCGTCTGGCTAAGAACAGTTTGTTTGAAGAGTAGAAAAGCTGTCTTTACTTAGCACTGAGGAAAAATTTACTTTCCAACATTATAGAAACGTTTCACATCAAGGTTGTGCTAGTGTCCAATATTGTTGAAATAAACCACTGTCATATAAGTGAAATACCCTTAAGCACCGCCTAAAACACCAATCAATCAATCAATCAATCTCTGTCAACTTATCCACATTTCTCATATTATTTTCTATGAGATGTGTGTTTTTGGTTATATTTAGACTGTTTTTACTTAAAGCTGCAGGAACTTTATTTTATTCCCAACTGAAAGCAAATCTCTTTGTGTAGATGTTGTTCTGGTGGAGTATAATAATAAACACCATTGTGTCAAGCATTATAAACATCAAACAATCATTGCCATGTAACATAACATACATGTAATATTCGTCTGACACCCATCAGGTATATAAGTGAGTCAGTTATATATGAGTGACTGGCAATCAACAGGGTTTGTTTTTATAGTTTTTTTCCACTGTATTTAAGAAAGGAACAGTGTGAAATGGACAATCACTCATCATATAAGTGAAATACCCTTGGGAATGATTAAACCCCAATCAAACAAACATAACCTGATATTTAATTTGGTTGTTAGTTTAAAACACATAAGTTAAAGATTTTGTGAGAGCAGTGTTTCAGTGTAGTCTAGTAGTGATGGTTTCTGGCTGACAGGTGACAGGGCCTAGACATATGACAAACCAAGAAGCTGCTTTTTACCTCATCTGTCTTTCCTATTTGAAAACTAACTTGATTGCTTATTGGCTTCCCAAGGTTGTCCGAGTTCCTAAAACTACTCGACATATAGTCTGTTTAGTGTTACACTGGATTAAGTAGGATATTTTAAGTTCAGTTTTCTTACTTGTTCATTGACGTCAACTTATTCATTCTCAGGTGTACTAGAGATTTTTTTTTTTTTGTGTTAACATTATTTTGAATGATACTACAGTTCTTTTACAATAAATAAATAGTTAACTCAGAATAGTGGATCAACATTTGAATCTTGCTCTCCAGAATATTACATATACTTAAAGGATTAGTAGTTCTGTTATTTAGTAGTTTACTTGGAATAACGGATTTTTTCATATTTTTGGTACTGTTTTCAAGAATTTCACTTTAAATAATGATATTTTACTCGAAATAGTGGATACACATTGTCATTCAGTATTTTACCTTGAACAACAATAACCTGTAGCAATTAGGTCACAGGAATAATGATACTTCATCAGTTTGGTATGAATAATTGGCTATCCAATTTTTACTTGGAATAACAGGAATTACTCACTTTAGTTCTGCTATCAAGTATTTCACTTGGAATAACAATTCTTTCTCACTTTGGTACTGCTATCCAATATTTACTCGACAAGAATTCCTTAATTTGGTACTGCAAGGTAGTATTTCACTAGGAATAACAATACTTTCTCAATTTGGTACTGCTTTCCAATATTTACTTACCTGAACATGTTCAATTTGGAACTGCTTTATAGTATTTCACTTAGGATAGCAATTGTGGATAGTCAATTTAGTACTGTTTGCTAGTATTTTACTTGGAATAATGATACTTTCTCACTTTGGTACTGCTATCTAATATTAACTTGGAATAACAGAACTTCCTGAGTTTGCTGCTGATAGTTACTATTTCACTTCTAACAACAATACTTTATCACTTTGGTGCAGCTATCCTTCCTCACTTTAATCCTGCTCTCTAGCATTTATACTTTGAATAATACTATCCAATTTAATCTTGCTTATATCTATCAGCTGAAATAAGTATTGAGGCTTTTATTTAGCTGGTTAATATTTTAAGGGTGTCCTTGTTCATACCAAACAAGCTTACACCAGGCCTGACAATTAAGCAAGTTGAAAGGACAGACATTGTGTGTCGTCAAAATGGCTAATGGCTGTCCTTCAGTAAACTGAGCTCTGTAAAGTTTTCGGCTGTTGGCTATCATGACTGCCTTTATGGATTTTGTGAAGGAATGTGTTCCATTTCCTTAGGCTATTTCTTCTCTTCACTTGATGGTCTTCTCTTCACAAGTATCAAGTATGGAAAAGACTCCGTAGCAACATGGAATTTTAGTATAATAGAGAGCAACATAAAACACTATACATACACATTATGTTGTGGAATTCATTGGTTATTACTTAATTTTCTTTTGAGATATTTGGACAATCTCTGCAGTCTGCATGTCCACCTCGCTATCGTTATTAATATATCAGTAATATTTGTACATGTTGATTTCTTAGCCCTTTGGATAAGAGCCGTTTTTCCAGAGTGTATACATTCCTTATTTAATTAGCACTAGAGGAAGATTAAACTCCAACCCAAGAAAACACTTAATTTTTAATTTTTTTTGTGTTTGAGTGAACTGCTGTTGACAAACATGGTCATCAAATGAGTTAAATACTCTTGAACATGTCTAAAAACACCAATAAATCAGTCATAGAAATGTGACTATTTATTGCCTTTTACAAAAATGCCACATGTTTTATCTGGTTAACTGAATGTCTCCTTAAATGTCAATTGTATTTTAATAACATTTAGCAGATTTCATGAGCATCATTTTGGAATGTGAAAGAAAGCTTTTTGAAATCAAAGCAGTTTATTTAACAGTGTTGTACTGTAATGTCTTTTAACTGCCATTTACTTTGATATTTACTTTCTCCTTACCATTAACTCATTTTCTGATGTTTAAAACTGATACTTATTCTCCTCATTGCTATTATTTGGCTTCATGTACCATATGGTATGATAACATTAATAATTGGGTCAAATGTTTGATTGATTGATAGGTGCTTTATGCCATTCTCAATGGTACTCAATGTTAATCTATTCTGTAATATTTTGTATGGTGTTAATATCCAAAATTATTAACAAAAATACTGTGCAACAATTGGGAAGTCTCGATCCTGGTGTCCTATTATATATATATAAAACTTTATTTATCGAGGGTATAGAGTACAATGACTACAACTCTGTCAGTAAATAAAACTGGTCTCCCCAGAGGCCCTCAGACATTTAAAAGATAAAATTACACACACAGTATTATACAAAGTAATTTTGTGTAAACATATATGAAACATTAAAGATTTAAAACATAATTATATAGAAGGCAAAGAGAAAGTACACGCATACCTATATACATACATATACACCTATATACATACACATACAGCTATTTAGATACACATACATACACACATACATTTATTTTTTAGATATTAAATATATTAAATAGATACAAAAATAATATTAAGGTACTTGATAACAAGGTACATTAACAATATAATGCGAATAGTTTTGTATAATGGTAAACCTTTAATCAACCATATTAATTTAATACTACGCTGGTCTGTTCTAGTAGTTACATATTAAAATTACATGTAAATGAACTGTGTCTTATGAAATCGCTTTCTTACACAATGCAATAAAACATAAACAACATACCGCTTTGTTGGCTTGCGAAACAATGGTTAAATCTTAGCCCAAAGTTCTGACTGGCATTCGACTTGTCAACATTTATACAAAAGTCTAAACAGAGACAAAATACGGCAAGTAAAAATTATACAATGTCTTTCTGGCCTTTACAATACTGTTTATCACATGTAGGTGAAACACGATAGGTCTGTACTGAGATATAAATAGTTACAGGACACCACTACTCAACAAAGATAACCGTATATAAAGAAGTAGAATGGTTTGATATCCTCCAATTTTTTTTATTGGAAGACCTCAATTGCATATTTTTGTTAATCAGTTTTCCCATTTACTTAATTCAGATAAATTTATGGTACCATTTGTCTTTTTCTATACAGGAAGAAAACATATACTGGGCACCTCAACATTTTATGACAACAATTGACAAAAGGTGTAAACAATATTTCTCCCATTGGTTTTCTCAACTGTTACTATTTTACAATTTAAATTACGCATTCTAAAATGGGGAAAAGAAGTTTCATTGCAAAACTGTAAAATTCTCTGTCTCCTGTCCTATAAATTAAACACACAATTTTAACAAATCCAAGGTCATAGATATATACACTCATTTACATGCATAGATGAAAGCAACTTATTTGCATTCAACTCATATTTTTTTCATGTATATCCTCATTTATTCTATATTGTTACAGCTGCTTACCTACATCTGTTTTCTTTATATCACTGCCCTTGTATTCAATGAAAGGTAATTTGATCCATTGATGCAAGTCGCCCAATCACATCAGTTTGTTAAACTGGAGGATTACCGGTAAGTTGATAAAAAACGTACAATATTGATGTAATGAAAATACATCCATTTGACAACTATCAAAACAACTTTTTACTTCATGATTCTACGCTTGTTTTCATGTATATCCTTATTTATTCTATATTGTTACAGCTGCTTACCTACATCTGTTTTCTTTCATAGGCTTCGTGTTAAAATAGAATACAGAGTTGCTATAACATAAACAATAGCCTTCTATTACAACAATAACTGCTTATTATATTTATTTTATATTTTGCAGATAATGATTCCAGATTTGTTAAATGGCGGTGACATGAAAACATTGGGAGCAGTCGTCTGGGGTACAACCGGTCGCATTACTTGGTGAATGGAAGATAAAGAAGTCACCATGGTTAAAGCCGTTTTGAGAGACAGCTCGTCTTATATCACTGCCCTTGTATTCAATGAAAGATTATTTAATCCATTGATGCAAGTCGCCCAATCACATCAGTTTGTTAAACTGAAGGATTACCGGTAATTTGTTAACTGTAAGTTGATAAAAAACGTACAATATTGATGTAATGAAAATACATCCATTTGACAACTATCAAAACAACTTTTTACT